>PVHP010000629.1:0-135398 GCA_004024765.1 Zapus hudsonius
AGAGAGAGAGAGAGAGAGAGAGAGAGAGAGAGAGAGAGAGAGAGAGAGAAAGAGAGGGGAGGAGAGAGGGAGAATGGGTGTGCCAGGGCCTCTAGCTGCTGTAAAGGAACTCCAGATGCAAGCACCACTTTGTGCATCTGGCTTTACATGGGTACTGGGGAATCTAACTCTGGTTGTTAGACTTTTCAAGCAAGTACCTTAACTGCTGAGCAATCTCTCCAGCCCTCATTTGCCTTTTTATTTTATTTTTTGAGACAGGGTCTCTCATTGGCCTGGAGCTTACGAATTTTAGGCTAGACTGCTGGCTAGCTAGACCCAGGATCTCCTTGCCCCCACCTCTCCAGTGGTGGATAAAAGCACACTACCATGCTTGGGACATGCACACACACACACACACACACACACACACACACACACACACGAGAGAGAGAGAGAGAGAGAGAGAGAGAGAGAGAGAGAGAGAGAGAGAGAGAGAGGCCAAAGGAGAATATCTAGCATCCTCCATTTCACTCAGCCTCTCACTAAACCCAGAGCTGCTGATTTTTGTTAGACTGGGTGACCAGCAAGCCCCAGTGATTCTGTTCCCACAATACTGGGGCTGCAGGCACGTGTGTCCATGCTCAGCTGGTTGTGTACATGCTGGGAATTGAACTCAGGTTGGATTAGGCCCTCTCAGGGCATCGTGCTTGTTTACCTGCTGAGCTGTCTCCCCAGACCCATGCCTAGCATTTTTACTTGGGTTCTGGGGATCAAATTCAGGCTCTATGCTTACAAGGCAAATGCTTTAAATTAAAAAGCAAGCAAGCAAGCAATCAAAAACCCCACCAAGAATACCCAGCAAGTTCCAAAGCAGAAATTCAGAGACACTTAAGATCTCAACAGTAAAATAGACTTAAAACTCACCAATCATGACTCAGGGAACTTAGTGGAAGTGGGGGCGGAAAGGTTGTAAGAATCATGGTGGAGGAGAATATCCAGAGACATTGCCCCCCTCAACAACAACTTACAAAAAATAAAAAAACCTGGCTACTTCTTATACAATTCATAAACCCCTTTCCCATGGTCTGGTCCAGCAATCCCACTGAGGAAGACCCCAGTGGGTTGGGGACAGGGAGGAGGGAAATGGGCACCACCACAAGACTTGCTCATACAGTGTATCTAATTATTAGCAATAAATAAATAAAAAATAACCTTTGGTGTGTGAGCGCAGACCCACACATGCTATGACTCACGTCGGGACATCAAAGGGCAACTTTTGGGTGTTGGGGCTCTCCTTCCATCTTGCTTTATTTTGAGGCAGGGTCTCTTCTCATTGTTCACTGCTTCGTTTTCCAGGCTAGCTTCCAGCAGATTCTCCTGTGTCTGTCTCCTTTTGGCCTTTGTCTTGCTCTAGCTTCTGGCTTTTCCCTGGGTCTGGGGCTCTGGATTCAGGTGCTCACGTTGCACTTGGACCATTGGGCCGAAGCAAGTCCTTTATTGACTGAGCTGCCTCTCCAGTGTCAGGACTGGTTTTGTTCTTGTTTGGAATTTTAGGATTTTGGCCTAAATAATATCAGATTCCAGAGCACACTACCTTCTCTGTCTCTCTTTCTGTCTCTGCTTCTATCTAGCTGTTTTCTGTGTCTATGTGTCTATTTATCTATTTATTTATCATCTATCATATATGAAGGACATAGAACTCGATTCCAACCTCACTAGACACGTGGCATCAAGTGTCTTTTCAGTTTTGGGAATCATCTCCCTTGTTTACTTTGTAGGATACCTTCCTTCATTTAGAATGTTTGTGTCTTGTACAGAAATTCACAGATAAGGAAACCAGGTGTCTGGTTGATAAGAACTGCTGATAATATCTTAGCATGTTATTTTTATGTGCCAGACATTGGGCTGTTTACATATATGTCATCTTTTTAAATCTTAGCAGCCTTTGAGAAGGGAACACTTCTGCCCTCATTTAAAGGGAGGTGAGGTTTTAACTGTTAAAGGATGCTCACTACTTACTGCCTCATAGCTAGGAAGGGTTGGATCTGAGTTTGAATCCTTCAGGGCAGATCAATTGCTGGGAGCCCTGGGGACAGGTGTGAAAGACATGGCCTGAAAGGTGCACAGGAAGTGGAGGGGGAGAGAACCTGGCATCAAGTGAGAGCAGTTGGAAGTGCCAGTGACTCCTCGCTAGGCTGGTGCCCTTGAGTCAGACACATCACTGAATCTGTCACCTCTGTGTGATTAGTGAGCAAGATGGCGTCAGCATCTCCATGTGGACAGCAACTTGGAAAGCGTGTGTCTTGGGAAAGAAGTTCATATCCACGTTCATTGCTCCTCTATTCCCAGAAGCAAGAAAATAGTATCAGCCTAGTTGTCTATCAATAAAGAGGTGAATGGATAATAGTGAAGACATGGTTCACATACACAATGGAATTCTAGTCAGCCTTGAAGAAAAATGAAATGATGAAATTTGCAGGAAAACGGATGGAGCTAGAAAATGTTGAATCAGATAACCCAGGTTTTCAAACCCAAAACAAACCTCATGCTGTCTCTTACAGGAGGGTCCTAGCTTCTGATTTTTACGTTTGTGTGTTTGTGTGAGAGGGTGAGCATGGGTAAAGGTCAGGAAGCTGGAAAGGGACCCATGGGAGGGAAAAAGAGGCTTTAAGGAGGGTGGTGGGAAGGGTAACAGAACTTGTCATATGAAATGGAGCACAGGGGTGCAGAATGGTATGGGGGCCTGGGAGATGGGGACCGCTTGGAAAGATCAATCAGATCTAAGTATGTACGAAAATGCCAAAAGGAAACTTGTTCTTTGTCTGCTAGTTCAAAAGATGTTGTGGAAGTCTGTCAGTTTCTGCTGTAAGATAGGAGATTGGATCTGTTTCTTTTTCTGCTGGGTGAGGGGAAGACAATGAGGCAGGGTATCGTGTAGCCCAGATTGTTCTTGGATTCGCTGTGTAACTGAAGATGATCTTGAACTTCTGATCCTCTTACTTCCTGAGAGCTAGGATTACAGGGTGCACCACCATGCCTGTTTATTTTGTGGTGCTGGGAATCGAACTTGGAGCTTTGTGTATGCTAGGCAAACGCCCACCCAATTCAGCAACATCTCAGCCCCAGGAGATTGGATCTAGACAATCCCTTTTGGAACCTACACTTTCTAGTTTATGTTATTTATTAAAATGGGCAGAATAAATTCTGAACCTAAGATTTAAAACTTCAAAATTGGGGCTGGAGAGATGGCTCAGTGGTTAAAGCGCTTGCCTGCAAAGCCTAAGGACTCAGGTTGGATTCCCCAGTGCCCATATGAAGCCAGATGCACAAAGTGGTACATGCATCTGGAGTTCATTTGCTGTGACTGAGGCCCTGGCACACCCATTCTCTCTGTCTGTCTTCTGCCTCTCAAATGAATAAATATACTTCAAAAACTTTAAATTTGAATTTTATGATTTTCTTTCTCCACTTCACGATTTTGAAACAATTTAAACAAATTCTTGTCTCTCCTAGAATATCATCCTGCTATGTACTGGGTTTGACAATTTGTAGCAATACTATCACACTAATCCAAATCTCCTTTTTCTCGTTTTTTTTCTAGGCCCCACAGGAGCAGCTAAAGATGTGTAAGTACTTAAAACTATAATTTTAGAAGTTCTCTTTCTGAGGGAGGTGCTGTTTTTCCAAGTGAGACCTCTCAGTCTCTGATGGGTGGCTGAAAAGACATGAACACACTCCTGTACTGTACACTGTCAAGAATTATTTCGTGTGCAACTAAGTGCTACTTGAAGAACGTCACCATCTGTGACTGTTCATTTCAGCTTCCAGCCTTTCCACAATCTTAAGAAAGGACATCCTTAATCCTCATTCCATCCCAGCTTGTGTCGACAATTCTAGTCATCATCAGTTGGTCATGGAGGAGGCCGGCACATGGTTTCTGTGATTCTGATGTCTTAGAACCAGCTAGGAGAAGGCTGAAGCCAGGCATGTACCACAGACACACTGACTTGCTTTGAAGTCATGCCTAGACATTCAGGTGACTCGTATGACCATTGCTGTGGCTTGAGTGGCTCCTCGTCAAGTTCATGTGTTGAAAACTTAATCCTCCAATTCCTGCTTTGGGAAGTGATTAGGGTTGGGTGAGGCCATGAGGGTGGAGTTCGTGACTTTATGAGAAGTGTCTCCCCATGTGGTGCCATCTGCTGTGTTGTGATGCAGCAAGAAGTCTCTCACAGAAGCCTAGCAGCTGCTGGCATCCCGTGCTTGAACTTCCAGCCTCTAGAGCTCTGAACCAAATCAACTTCTGCATTCTTTATAGATTGCCTGGTTGCAGGTGTTTTGTTATAGTCACAGAAAATGGATAGAGATGCCCTCTATCTACGTAGTCCACATTGAGCTGATCTTTGGGCCACAGGACATTACTAACCAGGCATCACTCTATGAAGTCTCAACCCAACCTTTCAGTATTTCCCCTGCACCCTTCTCTGCATCTTAAGGACATTAGAGGGGCTCACTGAGCATGTCTGTGGTTGTACTGTGGAGGTTGAGATCAAGCCTCCTACCCTGAAGGGGTTAGATGTCAGCACTGAAGTGTCCAGAGTGGAGATGGCTTGTTGTTCACACGGGGAGGCTTTCTGGGAGGGCAGGCAGCACCTAAGGGTGAGTCAAGAGGAGGGACATGTATACCTTTGGAGCCAAAGGGGGAGAGATGGGGGCCGAAAGCTGTCACTGGTCCAACGTTAAAAAAAAGAGCCAGACTTGTTTTAACTATAAAGCATTCAAGGGCTGGGGAGGTGGCTCCCTGGCTCAAGTGCTGCATGAGCATGAAGCCCTGAATTCAGATCCCCAGCACCCACATAAAAACCGGGCATGGGGGTGCATGCTTTAGTTCCAGAACTGGGGAGGCAGACAGGATCCCGGGGCTTGCTGGCAGCTAGTCCAGCTGAATTGTGAGCCCCAGGTTCAGTGAAAGACCCTGTCTCAAAGAATAAGGTGGAGGGTGATTCAGGAAGAGATCCGACATTGACCTTTGGTCTCTGCACACACATGAACACTTTTGCATGTTCACCCACCTACACACACCTGTGCTGTCACACACACATGAACTCATTCATACACAACACACATACACATGTAGAAAAAAGCACTAGAGAAGACTGGGGTGGGGTAAAGTTTTCTGGGAATTAAATAGACATTTTAAACAAGACTTTAGGCACCAGAGAAACAGTAATTGCTTGCTCCAAACACCTCGTGGTATTTGTGGCTCAAGTGTATTACAAATCGTGTGGCCACAGTGAGTCAGCCGCCCCTGCCTAGTCCTTCAGGGTTCTGGTCTCTCTAGACCATTCCTTCCATGTCTGTATGTTTTAGCCAGATTAACTCTCCCCAGGCCCTGGCCCACACTTGTAAGACCTCCACCAGGAACTCTGAACTGTACTTGTAAGGCCTCAGCTTGGGACCTTTCACTTGTTGTCCTTTGATCCCTGGATGGAGCCCAGATTCCCTTGAGAACCAGAAGGCCATTAGTTTTAGCTTTAAACTGACTGATTGATTGCCTGCTGTAGGAGGAGGCTCTATGAGCAGAACTAGGGACTGGGCAGGAAGCTCAAGACCTGCCCAATGAGACCACTTTCTGACCCTCACTGACTCCATGTTTTCTGTGTCCTTTCTTTTTTTTTTCTTTCTGTTGCCTCTGTCTGTGATTGATCTGTTTCTTATGACTATAACAAGAGACCCAAGGCAACTAACTGTATAGAAAGAGAAGATTTCTTTAGCTCACACTTCTGAAGGTGCAGCTTCCATATAACATGGACCAGGCTTGGTTTTTGTGTGTTTCAAGAGCCATTAGAAAATTTTAAGTTGGAAGAATGAAATGATTATGTTTGTGGTATGAGGTGATAACTTCTGGGTGTGAGACAGGTCACTTGGGGGAAGGAGGCAGCACTGAGGAGTTATGAAGACGAGGCCATGGAGGAGAGCCAAGAGGAGACAGTTGATGCTCTGAATGGCTGGGTGGGAGTCTAGTGTGATGGTTTCTGTGGGTGGTGATGCTTGACAGAAGTCAGATGGACAGGATATGGTGTGATGGCCACATCCATCCCCCGGGGGGTGTGGCGGGGGTGGTTTCAGCTGAGTGGAGTGGATGATGGTTTAAACAATGTGGAAGGAGCAACATTTTTTTAAAATATACAGTTTTAGGCTGGAGAGATGGCTTAGTGGTTAAGGTGTTTGTCTGCAATACCTAATGACCTGGGTTCGATTCCCCAGTACCCACCACAAAGTGGTTGTATGCATTTGGAGTTCGTTTGCAGTGGCTAGAGGCCCTGGCACCCCCCCTCCCTCCTTACAAATAAATCAATAAATATGCAGTTTTACATGGAAGAAGTCCCAAGCTAGCTCTGGGGCCACAGACCTGTAATCCCAGTTCAATGAGAAGCCGAGGCAGGAGGAGAGCAAGTTTAAGGCCAGCTCTGGGCAACAGGGTACAAAGGGAGAAGAGGACTGGGGATGTAGCTCAGTGGTGGAGCCGTAGGTTCAGTTCCCAGCACTGCCAACACGTCCACAAGCCCAGGGGAATTTGGAAAGCGCAGAGATGCATTTCCTAAAGAGGTAGAAATCAACCATGAGCCTCCTGCCAGAGACATCCATCTGAACATCTTACAACATGCTGATGTGCCCAGTACTGGACAGGTCTCGTCAGTCATTGGTTTTTGTTAGTGTTTCTCCTTCACGGTGTGCAAGTGTGACTTTGCATATTGTCGTCTTTTACTGTTTATTGTTGTAAGCACAGACGACATGGAGGGACCTTTAGACTAAAGAGCAGGAACCAGAGAGTAAGAATGGCTGGGGCGCCTTGGGGAGAAGGTTGTCTGCAGAGGGAGAGAATCATGGATAGAAGTAGAGTCTGGAGCAGGTTGGAGGGAAGAAACAGATGGAAGGGTGACCTTAGAAATATGGAAGCTTGGTCTGGGAGCTGGAGGTCTAATTTCCCTCAAACAGCCCCCACGGCGAGGAAGTCTCTTCACCTCCCAAGTGCAGTAACAGGACAAAACAGAAATAAATTCAATATTTGTCTGATTTACAAGCCAGCCGAAACCAACCATGTTTTCGCTGTATTTCACTGATCTGATCTTAGCTTTGGCCCCATAGGTTGTCTTAGGATATTTTGGTTGGCAATGGCTGAAGCCCAGCTTTAACTGGTCTAAACAAACAAACAAAAAGGAATTCATTGGCGTGTGTAGTGGAAATGCTTCAGGGCGGTGACTTCAGTCACCGCTGGGTCTCAGTGGTCAGAGGACAGGAAGGGACACATGTCACATGTCTGCTTTCCTGTTATTGGAGTCATTCTTCACAGCTTCCCCGGCCGTCGAGAGAGGGTCACTTTGTGCTCAGTGATGTGTGTGTGTGTGGGGGGGGCGTTGAGGCTCTGCTTTGCCAGTTGGTTTGCTAGAGGTCTGAGAGGGTGGCATGTGTGTATTCTCTGAATGGGTCTGTGGGCTAGGAGAATGTGGGATTCTCATTGGTCAGGCCCAAGTCCTATGCCCCCTTGCAGGAGCCAATTGAATAGTCCCACCTAATTACACAGCCATAGCTAGCAAAGTTGTGGTTTCCCAAACAAAAGCTACAATGTTACCAAGAAAGCAGCACCGGTAAATCAGCTGGTAGACTCAGCTTGTTCTGAAGGTCTGTCATATTAAAAAAAAATCTTGATTTAAAAATGAAGCAGTATTGGCAAGAATGCTATGTTTCACTTAAGAAACAGTATTTAATAAATTGACTCAAAGTTCTTACCACTGAAAATAAAAAATAACCATAGCCTCAGATTTGAACAAGATAATTTAAGTACTTTTTTCACTTAAAACTTACCAAGTGGCATTTCATTAAGATTCCTTTCTTGACAAAGCTATTTTGTTTGTCATAGAAAGTAGCAACTATATAGAAAAATGCTTTAGAGCAAAGTAGCATAAAATGCACTGAAAAACTGTCTTTTTTAAATGAGGGCTGAGCGTTGGCTCAGCTGGTAAGAGAGCTTGATGCACAAGCCCTAGACCCCGAATCCCACCCCCAGCAGCCCTGTAGAGAGCTGGCCATGGCAGTCATGCCTCCCACCCCAGTGCTCGGGGGCAGCCACAGGAGGATGGCTGGGGCTTGCTGGTCAGTTAGTCAACCAAAGTACAGGGAGCTCCATGAGAGACCTTGTCTCAGAGAAATAGAGGAGGATGCCTGACATCCTGCTCTCTCTCTCTCTCTCTCTCTCTCTCTCTCTCTCTCTCACACACACACACACACACACACACACACACACACACACACACACGGTGTGCATACCCATGCACACACCAAATGTCACACATACACATGAAATAGTGAATCTTGGCTTTTCCTCAGGGGCTTCTGTTTCCATGTCTGATGCTCTGGGTCACATGAGCCCACTCTGCTTACCATGGCTGCACACCCAAGGGTGTCTCTGTATGGCAGCACAGCCGGTGTAGAGGTGAGGTTGATATGCTACTGAAAAAGGCTCCCTTGGAATCAGAGAGCTGCATTTAGTCCCTGCACCGTGTTCTGGCTCTGTGACTGTGCACCTTGGTCCTGTGCTGGAAAACAGTGATTTGATTGCGTGCTGTCAAGGTATTCCTTGCTGTCTTCATTCTTTGTAAAGTTTATTGACAACTTCCATACACATGGACGGGATACCTTCATTAAATATGAGGCTTATCACAAACACATGAAGCTATGGGAAACATTTCACGTTCAGATGACTCAATGCTCTATATCCTGCGGTATCACATTCAGCCAAGATTTAATTATTTTTTAAAAAATATTTGTATTTTTTTATTTATTTGTAAGCAGAGAGGGATAGAAGAGAGACAGGTGTAGAGAATGGGCGTGCCAGGGCCTCCAGCCACTGCAAATGAACTCCAGATGCATGCACCACCTTGTGCATCTGGCTTTACGTGGGTACCAGGGAATCGAACCTCGGTCATTACGCTTTTCAGGTAAGCACCTTAACCACTGAGTCATCTCTCCAACCCCTAAGATTTAATTCTTCGTGTAAAAATGAACAAGCACGCCCATCTAATTAGCACAAAAATTTGTTTTCATCTTTAATAGTGGTAAGATTATATAAATACCAAAGAATTATCTTAAAATAAATTTCTTTGTTTTATTGTAACTAAATATTTGGTTTGTGTACCTCTTATTACCTGGAGTATCAAAAATTTCTCAGGTAAAGAGGGGTTGTGAGTAGAAGAAGTTTAAGAAGCCTTGTTCTAGGGTAACCCTTATTGGCCTGGTAGCTAGAGTTATTTGCTGTTTTAGGGCTGTTGAAAAGATTTTTCTCTGTTATGAATACCCGGCAGCAAGAGGCCCAGCACATTGAGGGCCTTGCTGTGGTTGGTTGGCAGCTGTAATTCCTGTGGGTCGCCATGCTCGTGCTTTTCTCAGGTAGGAGCCAGTGGAGTAGGGAAAGGAAGAAAGATTTCGGATCATCCAGGAATGGGAGGGATGGCTGGTGACCAGTAAGTGCTGCTGACACCCTGCACTGTGAGACACCAGCTTGGAAGAAAGGGAAGGGAAGCCCAGAGTGCTGATGGGCGGGGAGAATGAGAAGAGGCAGATGGACTGGAAGCAATGGTCAAACAGAACAGTCCTGGGAGACTTCAAGGAAGATGGTTTTCCCCACACTAAGTAGTGAGTGTGTTATTATTGTAGTGGGAACATTTAAAATCTGTCACGCTGTGCCGATCACTGTGATTTGATTGTCATGTATCAAAATGTCACAGTGTACTCCATAAATGTGTGCAATTATGTGTGTTTTAAAAATGCCGATTTATGTAAAAGTTCAAAAAATAGAGAAAAGCAAAATGAGGCAAGAGGTTGTATGGGTGATTATCAAGGAGTTTTAAGAATGACCCATCTAATGATGGTTGGAAAGACTCTGGGTGAAGGCTGAAAAATCTCTAGTGCTTTTGGGGTCTTTAGAGCAGGGGCAAGACTCCAAAAGGAGAGCTGTTGAGTGTTGAAAAAATTGGCATCATCTGAAAGAGCCCTGCTTGTAGATCTGGGGAGGTTTGCAGACATGGCGCATGTGCTGGAGGTTTGTGGAAAGACCAGGGTTCTTTCTTTTTTATTTTTTTTAAATTTATTAAGTAGAAGCTTGGTATGGACACATCATGTGTCGGTACCACTGTTTCCCTCCTCCCTGCCTCCCTTCCACTGAGGGCCCTCCTCAGTGGGATTGCTGATGTGCTCCATGGGGTTGAGGACTATGAGCTGTGCGAGCAGCAGTCAGCCATGGGGGTGGTGTGGAAATGCCTCTGTATATTCCCAACCACCTTGGCTCTTAGAATATTTCTGCCCCCCCTTCCACATATTCAAGACCAGGGTTAAGGCTTAAGGATAATTCCACAACCAATCTGACATGATCCCTGACACTGTGTGCTCTTCTCTGAAGGAGAACGCAGTTAGGAGAGCAGGGGAAGGGCTGAGGATTGCCATTTACCCTTGCTCCTGCCTCTGCACAAACAGAGGCTAAAGTTGTTCCTTTGAAGTGAACGCTAGCTCGTGTTCTTCAGAAATACATTCTGGAAGCAAAAAGACCAGTATTGGCCAGTGGACTCTCCAAGGAAAGAGGCTGAATGATAACTGTTCAAAAAGACATTTTGAAATTCTGAGCAAATTAATGAAATTGAACATAGGCCCCAGCAGTCAAACATGAATTCATGAATTTGGTCAGAAATCCCATGTAATTGTTTGGTAAAATTGATTTCTCATTGCTGTGAACCAAATAGCTGGAAGGAATAAGGGGGGAAAGACTTATTTTGGTTCATGGTCTCAGTCCATCACAGCAGGGAAGGCATGGTAGCACAGCTCAGATCGTGGTGGCAGAAGTGTGTTCATGTCATGGTGGACCAGGAAGCAGAGGGTGAGACAGAGACAGGGGAGCAGAATAACCTGTAAAGGTCTGCTTCTCATTACCCACAACTTCCAGTTAGGTCCCACCTCTTACAGATGCCACAGCCTCTCCAAATAGTGCCACCAGCTAGGAAGGAAGTATTCAAATATGAGACTGTTGGGGACATTCCAGATTTATCCATCATGCACACTGAGGAGCAGGACGCACCATAAAACCATTCTATGGCTGGAGGCATGGCTCAGCAGTTAAAGGCACTTGCTTGCAAAGCTGATGGCCTGGGTTCGATTCCCTAATACTCATGTAAAGCTAGATGCACAAAGCGATGCATGTATCTGGACTTGATTTGCAGTGATAAGAGGCCCTGGCATGTCCATACTAACTCTCTGTCAGCCTCCTTCTCTCTGTCTCTCTCTTTCAAATAAATCAATATAAATATAGTTTTTAAAATATTCTAAAGAAGGTTAGATGATTAGATTTTCATGTGAAAAATTATAGTGTAGGCAGATATAAATATTGTCCATTAATAAACTTATTTAAGCAGACATGATGGCTTTTTCAAGTAGCTCCAGTACTTGGGAGCCTGAGGCAGGAGGATCACTGAGTTTGAGACTAGCCTGGGATATAGTGTGAGACCCAGTGCCAAACAAACAGAAAAGGCAAAAACCACACACAAAAAAACCTGTTCCAAATAGATCAGTAGAGCAGCATCCAGACTCCAGGCACTTCCGTATTAAATTTGTCCTGCTTACACAAATCAAAGTAAGCCTACCTCTTTAGTGGCACTGCCAATATAGAAAAAGCCAATGACAGTCTGTTTCTCTGCTTCTCAGAACAGCTCTAATAAGAATAGCTCTATATTTAGAACACTTTTCTTGATGAATAAGTGAAAAATACATCATGTCTTTGCCATGTAAATATGTTTGTTCTGGAAGGCAAAGGGAAACGAGATCTTTCTGAATTTTCAGGCAAATTGTAGCTCCAGTGAGATAGAAAATGTTCATCGGAGTGCTGGCTGCTCTTTGAGAGTTTGTCATCTATATTCATACTTGAACATGATATGGTTCCATTATTTTACTTTTGAAGCCTTTATGTCATCTATGATAGTGTGAAATTTCATCCAGGTGTCCCCCCAAAAAAAACATATGTGTTCTGATCCCCAGCTAATGACAGTTTTGGAATTGGGACCTTGTTGGAGGTGTGTTGTTGGGGGATGGCTTATGGATGTTATAGCCAGTTTTCCCTTGCCATTGTTTGGCACACCTTCCTGCTGCTGTTTGCAGTGCTGTGGAGAGGTGATGTCCACCCTTCTGCTCATGTCATCATTTTCCCTGCTTTCATGGAGCTTCTCCTTGAGTCTATAAGCCAAAATAAACCCATTACTCTACAAGTTGCTTTTGGATTCTTTTGGGTCTTTTCTGCAAAGCAATGAGAAAGCTGACTACAACAGATAGCTAGCCTATTCAGTCTAGAAGCTAAGCAAATAAAAATGATGAAAATATTTTGGGGGGTGTTTGAGGTAGAGTCTTGCTCTAGCCCAGGCTGATCTAGAATTCACTATGTAGTCTCAGGCTGGCCTCAAACTTTGAGCGATCCTCCTACCTCTGCCTCCCGAGTGCTGGGACTAAAGGCATGTGCCATCATACCCAGCCTGAAAATATTTTGATGATCACCTATTACTAGGTAAAAAATGTTGTGTACTGGGGACTGACCCCATACCCCAGGCAAAGACACTACTGTTGAGCTGTATCCCAACCCCACTTTTTACTTTTAATCTTGAGATAGAGTCTCACTAAATTGCTCAGTCTGACCTTGAACTTACTGTGTATCCCTGACTGGCTTTGAATTTGTGATCCTCCTGCCTCAGCTTCCTAAATCATTGGGATTATAGACCTATATCACCGGGTCTGGTTATAATTTGTATTTTATCTATTAACTTTGAATAAGTTTTCTTTTGTGAAAGTGGCAGTTTACATTTTTGCACGTTTCTGTGAGTCGTATACATGTGTGTGAAGTCAAGGATGCATATGTCACTTTGCATCTGGCTTTATGTGGGTGTTGGCTTTGCAAGTAAGCACCTTTAACTGCTGAGCCATCTCTGATTTTCCATCTTATCTTTAGGGACAAGGTCTCTCACTAAAGCTGGATTTACTGTTTGAGCTAGACAAGCGAGGCAGCGAGCACTGGGGATCCTCCAGTCTCCACCTCCCCAGTGTTTGTATTCCAGGTGCACGCTGCCACTGCCGACTTTTACATGGATGTTGGGAATTCGAACTCAGGTCCCACAACCATCTCCTCAGCTGCCAAAGTGGTAGCTATTGGTAGAATGAAAACCCCAGTGTGAAATGAAAGATTGAGGTGTTCCCTACAGATTCACAGTATATCATTGAAAGGTAAGGTAGAGGAAAGCCCGTCTTCCACAAGGAGCAACCACCGGCTGGAGATCTGGAGGCAGTCCACCTGACTTGCAAGAAACCGCAGCTCATTTATGGCTAAGGAGACATTGAGTCTGTAGCTTATTTGGGGAAAGTCTATAAAATGAGAATGAAGCAGAAAGGTACATAACCACCTACATCTCTGGATCAATATGGGTATTAAATCTGAGAAGAGCGCGAGCACCATGCTGCTTTAGTGATTTACAAGAAGTGGACAGGATGTGTGATCAATGGACGCCCTTGTTAATTGCGTGTTCTCATATTCACTCTCTCCCTCTCCTGGTTCTTTCTTTTATCTCTCTGTCTGTCTCTTTCCTTTGCTTCTCTCTTCCTGGGCTGCCAACTGTCAGGCCATCTTTGATAAGACAGTTACTGCTGGACAGTCTCTTCCTCTACAGGAGGAAGTCATGTTTCAAGTCTCCAAAATGTTGAAAGCAGGAGGAATTTGAATGACAGCGGCTTGATTCACCTTCAGTAAGACTCGATTCTGCAGATATTTTCATTGAAATTATGACTAAAATTCCTAGTCAGAGCCTCAGAAACTCGTGATCTTAGTCTGAGGGATCACTATGATAGCCGTGGGTGGCTTTGACCTTGACATAGTCGTTCTCCTTGAACACCTGTTCTTTGATTTAAAAAAAAGTGTTTGCTGACAAAAAATAATTTCAATTAAATGCCAGGGTATTTCTTAAACTTGGTTCAAAATGGCTAATATATGTGGCTTGGCTCTCGGGTAGTATTCCTATGGTTTAGAGCTTTCATGGCTTTCTTCATAAGATTACATATGAAGTTATGATTAAAAATATTTCACTCTTAGGCTGGAGAGATGGCTCAGTGGTTAAAGGCACTTGCTTGCAAAGCCTGACAGCCCAGGTTCAATTCCCCAGAACATGGCATGTAAAGCCAGATGCACAAAGTGGCACATGTGTCTGGAGTTTGTTTGCAGTGGCAGGAGGCCCTGGCGCACCCATTTTCTCTCTCTGTCTCCATCTGCCTCTTTCTCTTTGTTTCTCTCTCACAAATAAAATATTTAAAATATATTTCACTCTTACATCATTCAAATACTATATCACATTCCACAATTTTTAAAGTGATGTGGATGGCTAAAAATTAAACATTGTCGGGACGCAAGAGAAAGTGCCATGGTTGCTCTGGGAAAGATGAGTGAGTAACACATTTTATTCTTCAGGTTTGGGGCTCATGTGTGGTTTAAACGTGGAGTGTCCCTCTAGGCTCATATGCTTGAACACTTGGTCCTCAGCTGGTGGCGCTGTTGAGCAAGGTTGTGGGAGCTTTGCTGGAGGAGGTGGGTCACTTAGGTATGGGCTTTGAGGCGATAGCCCAGCCCCTGCCTCCTGGTCACTGTTTCCTGACTCCTGTTGTGCCTCTTCCTACCCTGGTGGACTCTATCCCCTGGAACTGTAAGCCAAAATAGGCCCTTCCTCCCTCAAGCCGCTTCTTGTCAAGTGTTAGGTTACAGCAATGAGAAAAGTAACCAAACAATCCCAATTGTTGTCAATCCCTTGGGGACTGCTTTTCTTAGACTAGAGAAGTTAGTCTTCCTACTAAGATGGGTTCTGGGTGCAGCTGTGAAATAGACTGTGTTTGCACTCAAACCCTAGCTTGTAGCTTCTCTGGTCCTTCCCTTTCTCCTGCTAATATGCCTCTCCCTTCATTGACTCCGGGACATTCATGACTGATTGGGAATAACTTGAATTTGTGTCATGAGCCAACAGATAATTAGCTCTGTTTAAATCTCCACACTTCTGAGTCCTCAGTGTACTCATGTAGGTGGGTTGTAGAGATCACCGACTAGAAAAGGCCATCTCTCTCCCTCCCTCCCTCCCTCTGCTCATTCTTCTTCCCTTCGCTCTTAGCTTCATTGGGGCAGATAGAAGTCAAGATGGGCTTGTTGGATATGGTCCTGATGTTGGGGTATTGAAACTGTTAAATGGGACTGGGGTGTACATCAGTGTTGTGTGCTAAGCCCCAGGGGTCAATCTATGACACTAGAAAACAAAATAAAAACCATCAACAATACCCCAAAAAACCAAACCCAACAACCATAAACAAACAGCACCCCAAATTGTGTTACAAGGATGAGCTCTCTTTTGCTGTTTTAGGCTTAGTTCCATGGTGCACCGGGGTGTT
The DNA here is from genome assembly GCA_004024765.1 of Zapus hudsonius. Classification (NCBI taxonomy): domain Eukaryota; kingdom Metazoa; phylum Chordata; class Mammalia; order Rodentia; family Dipodidae; genus Zapus; species Zapus hudsonius. The sequence continues at coordinate 15,481 of PVHP010000629.1, forward strand.
GGCTGCTCTGATTAGTTGAGAGACAGCTGTTGTGGCTGAAAACTGGCCTAAATTAGAACTGAGGTGAAACTAATGAGGAAGCGCTGATTTTCTTACTCCATTTTCTCAGCTAGAAACCGTTGTTCTGGCAAAGCTTCCTAGAAAGCCCTGGGCAGCTGCTGGGTACATGTGTGTAGCTGGGCCCCTCACCTTGGGAGCTTGGGTGCTTAACCTTCCGCAGCACCTGCTCCAGCTGTTCTCCTGTTGCTAGCCTCATGGGTGTCACATTAACTCTGATCCCTGAAGTCAGTCAGGGCCATCATGGCGGGAGGGCTCAGGAGCCACAAATAGGAATGGATCTGTGAGCTTCATAGGAACAAGGACACAGTCGTCCAGGGTGATATGGATTATAATGTGGGGAAAATCTTGGCACAGTTATATTTGGTTTTTACCATTGAATTCCTCCCTCCCCCCCTCCCCCCCGTTCATGTCCTCCAATGCAAAAGAATTGTACCCAGGGACAGAAATAAATTTTAATTGCACACATTTACTCTAATTTATTAATTTAGAAAAAGGGGAATTGGATGGGGAAGTCTCCCAGTCAGCAGTGGGAAGTTACAGAGTTCTCCAGCCACCAGTGTGGGGAGAACACGTGTCAGAGAATTTAACAGAACTTACATTGTTTAGCTAAATAAGCAGCTGAAGAAAAGATAACAGAAAGCTCCCATCATGAGGAGAGGTTCATGAGGGAAAAGGTCTGGAGCCTGCCCCCACCCCAGCCATTAGCTGGGGTGGGGGAAGGCCTTACCTTCCTAAGGCCTGGATCAGAGGTCCTTCTACTCCATTGCCATGTGGGGGAAGAGAGACCCGCTTCCTCTAGGGAAGTCAATTTAAGTTTTTTTCCCAGGTGAGTCAGAGAAACAGCTGATTGGATCATATTTGACCAATCAGCCCCTAGGTTGTATCTCTAGCTAGATACCTCCCACTCAAGGTAGGGGGAGCTGCCTCTGCAGACAGTCTGACCATCACAAGGGGACCAGAAAATCCACACTACCAAATAATCTCCGAAGTCCATAGTTGCCATGACTGGCAGTCTCGAGAATGTGCAGAAAGACATTAAGGCTACAAGACCAAACATATACTCACCTGGACTCTAGACAAACAATTCAGGTGCATGGGTAGAAAGAGTACTGCCAGTTCAAATGAGTTGGTTACCAAAACTGAGACTTATAAAGGCCGGAGAGATGGCTCAGTGGGTAAAGTACTTGCTCTGGGATCAGAGGACCTGAGTTCAGATCCTGGCACCCATACCAAAGCTAGGGGTGGTAACTTGTTCCTGTAATCCCAGTGCTGGGGAGATGGAGACCACTTGGTCATGCAGCACCTTGGTCTTACTGACACCCACAGCACACCACACTGACTGGTAGACAGTGGCCTGGTGATGGGACATGAGGTCCCATCATTGAGTGCTGACATGTTTAATACAGGAGTGGGAGATGAACCCCGTTCTTTTTTGTGTTGTCTGTGCATGCTTTAAAAATTTTTTTATATTTATTTATTTATTTGCAAGCAGAGAGAGAGAGATAGAAGAGAGACAGAATGGGCAGGCAGGGCTTTCAGCTGCTGCAAACAAACTCCAGATGCATATACCATTTTGTGCATCTGGCTTTACGTGGGTACTGGGGAATCGAACCTGGGTCATTAGGCTTTGTAGGCAAGCACCTTAAGCACTGAGCCATCTCTCCAGTCCCTGTCTGTGCATCTTTTGTGTGCATGTGCATGTGTCAGAGGACAACTTTTGGGCCCGTCTTCACTTCTCCACCTGCTTTGAGGCAGGGTTTCTCTCTGGGGATCTTGCTCTGCTGTTGCTCTTTGCTGCACTTACCTCCACAAGCTTCTTGGAAATTCTCCTGTCTCCATTAACATGCCTGGATTACAGAAGCTCCCCCACACCTTACAGCCTCCTGGGAGCAATCAAACTCAGGGACTGAGCCATCTCCCCAACTAAGTAATGTGTCGTTGGCCAGTCAGGGAAAATGAAAACCCGTGTTTTGACCATTTTAGAGAATTTACTAGAGCAACTAGTTAAGCAGGTCACAGAGGGTCAGGATTGTGAGGAATAAAGGCAAATATAGCAGAGATGACCATAGTAGGAAATAGCTATCTCCCCTAGGCCTGGGGAAACCAAGGCAGGAGATTGGGGGGGCATCTAAATAAGGTTTTCAGGAGGAATGTTCCATGGAGTTGGGACCCTCACCTCAGAGGCCATTGCCAGACAGGGACTGTCAGATGTGAATATCATCAGCCACCAGTAATCACAGTGCAGACCATACTGTGCCCATTGTCGGCAAGCCACGTGGAAGAGCAGCCATCTCTCTCCAGCATCCCTGTGGGTAGGACCTGAAGGAACGCAGCCCCTCCCCCAGCCATCACAGAGAGTGGGCTGGAAGGATTGAGGGGAGAAGGACAGTGGCTTAGTGTCCAGTGATGGCTTTTGTCCTAGCATGCAGTTTGTTGTTTCTCCTCCCCCTCCCTGGCTCCAGCCCCTGGTGGTGGAACTGGTGGAGTCCTGACAAGCCCCAGTATTGGGGGGCTGGGAGAGAAATGGACAGAATTTACCAGTTGGTTTTTGGTGCTTGGTGTCTCCTACCTGGTCTCGTACCTCCTAGGACTCTGCATTCTGGCTCTGTCTGCACAGTCTTATTCTCAAGGCTGCCTTCCTGGATGTTAGATTAAGGGATGCCTTTGCTCTCTAGTTTGCTTCTCTGACCTTGGCTCCTGACTCAGGAGAAGTCTAGGAGGGGATGCTTACCCAGGAGATTTATCCTGGCTCATGGATGTCCACTGGCCCTTTTCTATAGGGCAAGAGTATTGGTAAACTGAACTCAGATCTCTCTAGACCAACTAAATCCAGAAGTACGTTAGCAAGTGCAGAAGAGCTTCCTGGCCTTCTTCCTGGTTCATCCACCGTGGATTGGCCTCGTTTTCACTTTATCTTTTTCAACACAAGAAAATTCCATCTTCGGGCTCTTCTATCCAAGGGGAGACCCTAGGCGGTGAGGTCATCTCATTCTCTGTCCTCAGTGATCTGCTTCAGTCTTGGCACCAAGCAGTTAGGCTGCAGGTTCCTGAGAACCTTCTGGGCTCTCCCTCAGTGGCTGCTATTCTCCAATATTCTCCAAGCTGAGGAAGGCATGGCTGAGTGCTCCGCTCCTCCTCCCTGCCTTCTTCACTGGGGAGGACTCATATCTCACAGTCCATTAGCATTCACAGCTGCAAGCCTCACCCTAGGCACCACCCTCCTACTGGAGCTGTCCTGGCCTGGAAGGAAAAGCAGTCAGGTTCTCAGTGGGGCACAGCATGGCCCCACAGCTCAGCTGAGTTTACACGACTTGGGATGTTGTGGCTCCAGCAAGGTTCCCAGCTGGCATCCTGGTCCCCAGCTCTGAAGATGCACCATTAACTATTTGCAAAACCGCTCAGACATCTGCACGTGTTGCGCCCAGGTGCGCCAAGCTTGGACTTTATTTACCTTAGATTAAAATTATACACATGCCGCATGGAAACCCATGCTCACCAGACATTATCTTTGGCACTCCTAAGACCAGTGAATATGGATAGTGAAAGTGGATTGATAACAGATCTCTTTCCAACTATAGTGTTCTATGAGGGGAGAAGTTCCGTGATTGCTTAAAATGGGGGGAGGGGGTAAATGGGGCAACCTGTGGTTCACGCAGCTAGGGCATTGTTTAGAACTTGAGTTTAGAAAAATAAAATAAAAAGTGAGATTCCAAAGATTTATCCCCCTATCAGTGTGTGTGTGAGTGTGTGTGTGTGTGTGAGTGTGTGTGTGTGTATATGTGTGTGTGTGTGTGTGTGTGTGTGTGTGTGTGTGTGTGTGTGTGTGTGTGTTGCTTTTGGAAAATGACACATTCTGGGTTATACCCTCCACAATAGCCCAGCAGGGTAGCTGCTGGAAATCCAGAAATTTCCCCTCTTGCTCTCTCAGCTCAATCAGCACCTCCTCGCATGGCCTTCCATGGCCCGGCAGTCCTTGGGCACTGTGGTGGTGATACCTATGGGCAGACCAGAAGCTGTTTTCTTTAGACTCCCACTGGGCTGTTGGGGCCTTTGGATCAACATCTCTAGGTCTTCCTTTTCTGGGGAATCTGTGGCTCGTTGAACTGTTTCTTCTTACCTGGGCTCTGACCTAGGCAGTTGGAGCAGAGCCATGTCTCCCCAGCTGGAGGGATGCTCTCCCTACAGTCTGCTTGGACTTTTCCTTGTTAAGGAGATTAGACCAATCACAGTCGCTTCTGCTAGCCTTGGTCTGGGCCTGTTTGTCCAGATGATGGGGAGATTCTAATGCAATTGCAGCGCCATAGAAAGGAGTTATACAGTCACACAGTCATTTGCCAAGTTCTGTGTTGAGTGATGGTTCCTTGCAGCTGTTGAAGTTGCTTCGAAAGCCAATGAAGCACTGCCTAAGATTCTACTCCCATCTCGGCCCCCCTTTCTTAAGTGGATGATAGAATTGGAGGGACCTCGGAGGGTGCTTCTCTAAGAGAAGCAGGACTTGGCGTCACACGGATGGGTGTGAATGCTGGTTCTGTTAGGGCTTTGAGGGGCTTTTCAAGGTAGGGTCTCTCTCTAGCCCAGGCTTACCTAGAATTCACTGTGTAGTCTCAGGCTGTGTTTGAACTCACAGTGATCCTCCTACCTCTGCCTTCTTAGTCCTGGGATTAAAGATGTGTGCCACCACACCAGGTTTGGTTTTGTTTTTGAAGCAGGGTCTCACTCTAACCCAGGCTAACCTAGAACTCATTCTGTAGCCCAGGCTGGCCTCGAACTCACAGCAATCCTCTTACCTCAGCCTCCCAAGTGCTGGAATTAAAGGTGTGCATCACCATGCCCAGGTGGATTTTCATCTTTCAAAGGAGGCTAATAATCTGCCATGCAGGATCGAGGTGGGGATTTGATGAATAACATAATGGCTTTAGCTAAGTGCGCATTACATCTACACAGCGACTTTGTGAGGTGGGCCACTGCTAAGACTTCCAGGGTAGGTGGGAGAAGCCAGTGCTGATCTCTCACTAGAACTGGTTTTGAATTTTGCGTTTTCTTCCTGAGTCCAGCCTGAGTCCCAGGACAGTCTAGGCTACACTAGACCTTGTCTCACAAAATAAAAATCCTCAAACGAAAAAGAATAGTTGAAGCTTAATACACGAGACATTATGTGTGTCCAAGCCTACCGGTTATAGAGAGCTTCACAAGTTGATGGCGATTCTAGTCATATGTAAACAATTGTAATAATCTTCATTGAGTTTGTCACCACCATCCATAAATCCATTTTAATTAAAAGTAGTAAATGTCACCCTGTTAAGCCGTGTCAACGAGCATAACACCATTACTGATACAGAGTGACCTTGACACTGGAATTAAAGAAGGGGTTCACTTTAGTGCCAGGCAGATGAAGCTGATAATTATCTAGCAAGTTTGAGTTCTGGGCTGTTTGGATAAATGAGATCTCAGAGTGGACTTCACACCCAGTCGCAGTGTTTGCTGCGTTCATGGGCACGCTCATCAGATAACTGTCAGATCCACTTGGAACAAAGTAACTGTGTATAGTCTCAGCTTCTTTCTTTTTCATGAGACAGGGCTGGCCTCAAACTTGCCATATAGTTGAAGATGACTTTGAACTTCCGGTCCTCCTGCCTCCACTTCCCCAGTGTTGTGATTATAGGTGTGCCCATTGTGCTTGGTTTACGCTGAGCCCACAAAGCAAGCATGCTACCAACCGAGTTCCATCCCAGCCTCTAAAGTAGTCTCAACTTTTTATTGATTTATTTATTTTGGGTTTTCGAGGTAGGTCTCACTCTAGCCCAGGCTGACCTGGAATTCACTATGTAGTCTCAGGGTGGCCTTGAACTCATGGTGATCCTCCTACCTCTGCCTACCTAGTGCTGGGATTAAAGGCGTGCGCCACCATGCCCGGCCCTAGTCTCAACTTTTTAATGGGTGAAAACACAGTGAGGCATCTCTAGAGTTAGCTGGTTCAGTGAGGATGCCTAGATGTGTGAGACCCGTGTTCCTGATGGAGCTCCTGCAACTGCACATCGAGGTTGGCTCGATACATTCGAATGTCATCATGGTGGTTCTCTTTCTCTAGTTAAGGTAACCTATGTATGCTAACTTGTGCTCTGAGGACGGCTTCCTGATCACCTTGGAAATATGTGAGAGATCTTGGTAGAACCTGACTCCTTGTGAGCAAGGAGTGCGCCTGCATGTTTGAGCTTCCCCTCCTTGTGGTAGAGTGCATGTTAAGTGGCTCATATTTAATAGGAAATCAAGTTGACATTCACTCTTGTGCTCTTGCGGTGGTTTGGATGTGAATGTATGACCCCTGCTGGGGGCCGTGTCACTGGATCTTGTAGTCAGTCCAGCCCCATATGTGTTCAGGGCCAGTTTGAGCTCTGTTTGGTGATGTCTCTGCTGTGATCTACGTGAGTCAGTTTCTTCCACCATTGATGGTGTTTCCCCTGGATCCTGTAAGCCTGAAATAAACCCTTTCCTCCCATAGGCTGCTTCTGGTCAGGTGTTTGTCTCAGCAATGAAAATTAATGCAACAGCTCTAAAGAAATATTTTATTACATGTAGCTGTGCGTGGGAGTCTCAGTCACAGTGAGGACTGGGTGTCTTGGGGGGTCATCTGGTTGACCACCTTACTTTATAGATAAGGCCCACCAGGTGTCTTGCCCTTGAAGTGCCCGCCCTCCAGAGCACAGTGGCACAACTGAAGAGAACTCGGGCTTCCTGCCCTCAGTTCTCCATTGGCTTTGGGCATTTGCTTCACTTGCCACTTTGGTAAGTAGGAAATTGCCCAAGTCTTTCGTGTAAGTCAGAATATTGCACTATAGAAATAACTTGGTGATGATAGACTTGAAATAAACTGTTTTAACTTAGTGGTCCTTTTTTATCCCCTTATAACCAACAATGAAGTTCCTGTCATGTGACTTGAGTAGCTTATCACAATTATTTTTAATTTTTCAGAACAGAAGAATCCATAACAGAAGATGACAAGAGGAGGTCTGTAAGGGAGATATTGTCGCTGGCTTTAGTGTCGGTCATTTTGGCCACATGGCACAGATTTAACACACGGTAGAATGGGCCCACTGAGGCAGGGAAACTTGGGGTTCAGCAGGTTCGTGGAGGAGCATGAGATCAGTGCATGTGCTCTGTGTCGTCCACTCCCACTCTTGGTCTTTGGGGTGCTGATCTTGACTGCTCTCTCTGACTAGATGATGTCCCCTCATTCCGCTATCTGTCCTGTCATACCTCCTGGGTTACATTCTGCCTGGCTGTCTCTCATTTTACACATGTCCCCTCCCTATGAGGAAGAGACTTTGTGTATTCATATTGCAGAATACTATGGGACTTCTGAATGGGATGTGTTGAATACTTCCTGTAACGTGTTTCATATTTATTTTTGTACTAACTTCTACCAACTTCTTTCTCAACACAAATAATATATCTAAAATTTTGATTAATTCAGTCCAGCTTTCTTTTTTATCACTTCCTTTTAACACAGAACATCAATTACACTTGAACAGTTATGAGTTTTTTCATAATTATATAATTGTTTGGAGTGGTCTCTGCTTTCCTAAGACTTGTAAGTGCCCTTAAATTGGTCTGATTTCTTTCCTTAAAGAAACTATGGAGGTGTCTATGTCGGCCTGCCGTCCGAAGCTGTCAGTATGGTGTCCAGTCAAGCAAAGACTGTACGAAAAAGTAAGCAAGAGTTATCTGGTGCTCATTTCCTCAAAATATTTTTAGTGAAAAACTATGAAATTCCATATTTCCGCTTGCCTGACTCAACCTATGTATTACGTTGTTCAAGTCAGGGATGTATAAATACCCTGCTCGTTTTGAGCATGTCTTGAAAATGCTATCCACTTGTTAAAAGTCATTCCAGAGTGAATTTAGCTTGTATGTGTGGCTATGTGCTATAGATAGTTAATGCCAATGATCTGTGTGAAGCTGAAAGCGTGCATCTAAGCAGGCGGGCGGAGTTCTTAATAGAACACAAAGGTGTGTTTCTGTAATATAAAGATGATTAACTGATAAGCAGTCTGGGGAGTAAAGGAAAAAGAACTGCCTATTGTATAATTAAACAAGCGAGGTTCCCTTCCTAGCTTTAATAGTAATTATAGGGCTAATGAAGTCTTCTTGAATAATAGGCTTGTGTGCAACCGTGTAGGTGGTCTTTGCTGCTTAAGAAAATTTAAAGTGAGGCTTGTAGTAAAGAATGCTGGGTTAATAAGCAGTGTGCTGATATAGGATGTAACGTGTCATTTTAATGATTACCTAATAATTACTTTGCTCACAAGGCCTATTAGTAATTTAAAATATTATTTATATGTGTGCGTATGTGTGTGTGTGGGGGCAATGCCAGAGCTCTTGCCACTGCATGTGAATACCAGATGCTTGTACCACTTTTTTGCATCCAGCTTACATGGGTGTTTGGGGAATTAAACCCAGGCTGTCAGGCTTTGCAAGCAAATGCCTTTAGCCACAAAGCCATCTCCCAGCTCATTGCATTATTTTTGAACATAGTTTTATCTATGAGAGAGAGAATGAGAATGAATTAATATGCCAGGGCCTCTTGCTGCTGCAAGTAAACTTCAGATGCATGTGTCATTTTGCGCATGTGGCTTCAGGTGGCTGCAGGAAAAACTGAACCCAGGCCAATGCAGGCCAGCAGGCTTTGCAAGCGAGCCTGTGTCTTTAACTGCTGAGCCATCTCCCCAGTCCAACATGATTTTTAACACACTATAATTATTTGTTTTTCACTACAGTTTTTTTACTTTATGATTTAGACAAGGAAATACATATGGTACTACTATTTGTAGCTTTGTGTGAAATTATAATATGCTTTTATAAATATAAAGATTAAATTTATTAATTTTCTCTTTAAGATTAGAAGAAAACAACATGACTCAATAATCAAGAGGTACTGTATAGTTTTCTAAATTATTTTATGTATTTATCCTTGATGATGAAGGAGCAATGAACTTCAGGATGAGAATGAGGGTCTCATCCTATGGATTCCAGTAGTGTGTGTTAAGGTCTGGTCAACTCTCTCTGCAGCTACTGTTCTTTTCATTTTGCATTTTACAAATGCAATGTAATTGGCTTAACAATGCAAGCTGTCTACCTAAACACTGAGGAGGTCTCATCTTGACAAAAACCTGGAGGGCTAAAACTTGAATAACAGATAGGGAGAGACCAGAGGGACTCCATTGGGTATGAGGTCAGTATCCCAGAAGGCAGTAGTCAGGGTGTGGAGAGATGTCTGCCTGCAGCAGGCAGCTGTCCTGGCCTTCCCAGGGCATTCATGTGTGGAGGAATGTCCTTGCACACTTGATCCGGAATGCAGCCCACAGCCTCTTCTCAAATTTCCACTTTCAGGAGTGTTGTCTTCCAAGTAAGCCCATTCTCTTTTGGGAGTCACATAGCCCTGGACTTGAATTTGGGCTGTTTCACCTACTGACCGGGCAAGCGGCTTTCCCTTTGTGGCCTCAGTTTCCCAACCCTAGGTCTGTTGCTTAGACCTAAGGGCTGGTGTTGGGATTAAATATGAAATATCATCATTGCCACCATCCCCTCCTCCTTCTTATTTGTATATAACCAGAGCCCAGTCATGAACAGACCATCAACTAGACCTTTTGGTATTGAGACAACTTCTTGCCCAGGGCCATTACTGGAGTTGGTGTTTGGGGTCTGGTGGGGTATAGAGCAGGCTCAAGAGTGGGGATTAATTAGCTTTCTCACTAGAGAAACAGGGTTCAGAGGGTGTGGCAAGTTTCTGCCCAGTGGGAACCCTAGAAGGCTCTGGGCTCCACTCCACTTAAGACTTTCTCATCAGTACAGTGTTAGGGAGGTTTAGGTGAAGTGCCCAAGAGCCATACTCTGAGGACTCACAGCAGATTTTCTGTCTAGTATTTTCTTAGTGTTCTTTCCTCCCACCCCTCGCAGAATTCTGAGTTCCCAGCTTGCCCCACACAGAAGCACTTTCATTATCTGTGTCCTAGAGAGAGTGACCTAGTTGAAAGCTACCCTACACCACCGCCCTCCTCCTAGAATAAGGATGTGTTTCAAGAAGCACAGGAATCGAGTGGCTAGAGGTGTCGTGTAGACAGATACCAGGAGCCTGGGTGGCTCAACTTTCTCATGGGAGAGGGAAGCTCTCTGCTGGGTGTGGATCTAAAATTCTCCTGTAGCAGGTTAGCAGTGGAACGAATGAGCCGGCCTGCGTGACTTTAAGAAGCAGGCTAAGTATGTCCTTACTGTTCATGGCTCTAAATCTGTTAATTTCATGGCCACCATCTCTCTTTGGTTTCTCCATTCTTATTTCTAAATGACCAACTTGATCCTGGTTTCCCTTGACCACCTTGGAAGGCTTTTATAGGTGTGTGTGTGTGTGTATGTGTGTGTGCATATATATATATATGTGTGTGTATGTGTGTGCATGTGTGTATATATACATGTGTGTTTGTGTATATATACATATGTATGTGTGTGCATGCATGTATATACATATGTGTATGTGTGTGCATGTGTGTATATACATGTGTGTATGTGTGTATATATACATATGTGTATGTTTGTATATATACATATGTGTGTATGTATATATGTGTATGTGCATGTGTGTATATGTACATGTGTGTGCATGTGTGAATACATGTGTATGTGTGTATATATACATATGTGTATGTGTGTATATACATATGTGTATGTGTGCATGCATGTGTGTATATATACATGTGTGCATGTATGTATACATGTGTGTATATACATAAGTGTATGTGTATATACATATGCGTATGTGTGTGCATGTGTGTATGTATACATATGTGTGGGTGTGTATATACATATGTGTATGTTTGCATGCGTATATATACATGTGTGTATGTGTGTGCGTGTATATATACATATGTGTGCATGTATGTATACATGTGTGTGTGCATGTGTATGCGTGTGGGTGCTTGCATGTGAATGTGTGCTTGTGTGCAGGCCACGAGTTGATATTGAATGTCTTTTCTATTGCTTTCTGCCTTAAGTTTTCAAGACAGGGCATCTCACTGGGCCAAGAACTTACCAAGTTGGTAGACTAGCTAGCCAGGGAGCTCTAAAGATCTTCCCGTCTCTGCCTCCCAAGAGTGGGGATTAGAGGTTTGCCTCCATGTCTGGCATTTTATGTGGGTACTGGGGATCAGACTCATGCTTCAGGTCTTCATGTTTGCATAGCAAGCACTTTACCGACTGAGCCATCTCCCCAGCCCCATCTGGAAGGTTTGTAACTTAAATGACTGTCTCTTGTCCTTAGTGGCTACATATCTACATGTCTATGACACGTCTAAACTCATGACTTGTTGGGCAGACCTTGCTGAGAAATAAGTCTGTCCTTTGGATGAGCTACACTTTGGTGGCTAACACCAAAAATCTCCTTGAACTCACTCAATGAACTGATTTGGTTGCGTTTGGATAAAAATCAAGGAATGCCTTCATAATCTTGAAACAACGCCATACATTGCTACAAATGTGTAGTATCTAGCTGCCTCTAGGCTGAAAGTCATGGCCATGCAGGTGTGGTTTTTTGAAATACATCCCCTTTGTCGGGGGGCAGGTAGTATAGGCTTGCTGTCAATTAAGCCAGCCAATAGAGTTTTGGTGATCGTCCTCAGATACCAGTGATGGCCTAGTCTCACCAGCACCCCTGGGGTGCTCCATATTCTGTGTATGGCTGCATTCTTGGGAATCTAATATCCAGAAGTGATGGGGTTGCTGCTGAGAGGTCTGTGTTTTTATTTTGGTGCTGGCATGCATGTGCCTGCTGTATTTAATTGTTAGTTGGTGTTTTTGTACCTGACTTGATCTCTTTATCTAAATGTCAAAACACTCAGAACTCAGTGCCCATGTAATAAATCTTAACTGAGTATCAAGTGGGACTTTGCATATGTGCTGGATTTAAAAGTAATTTAGGGCATGGTGGCACCTGCCTTTAGTCCCAGCACTTGGGAGGCAGGGGTAGGAGGATAGCCATGAGTTCAAGGCCACCTGGAGACTACATAGTGAATTCCAGGTCAGCCTATACTAGAACAGAGATCCTACTTCAAAAAACAAAACAACAAAAAAGAAAAAACACCGAAAAGCAACTCAGTAAATAATCTGTGAGTTTAAGATTGATATATTTTTCTCTTAATTGTACCTTTGTGAGTATGCTAATTCTTTTTTCCTGTTTTCTGTTTCCTTCACAGCTTGCTTGCCAACTTGGAAGAATTTGGCTCTGGGACATTGTCATATGTACAGATATTTCCACAGAAATTCTATAACAGTTATCCCCACGCTGCACCCTCTCCCCTCAAACTTGAAGTGTATAGTTAAAGCCATGGGTACAGGTTTAATGTTGTGGCAACAGAAGGAAACTGATTAGACCTTGGGCTCACTTGCCGAGTTCTCTGTGGCCCATCGGTGAGAGGCGAAGACTGGGGCTGCCTGACCAGGCCTGATCATCCAACACAATTCACAGAAATCATGTCTTTTCACAAATACTTTTTGATAGTTTTTGTATAACAAAATCCTTATTCTATTTATAACAAGATAATAGGGCACTACAAATGAATTACTGAAAGTAATATATTATTTCCTATCTTTGGCTCTTTCTATTTTGCATTAATTTTTAGCTGTAAAAATTCGTAAATGGATTCTTACTACGATCTCTTCCTTTTTAACTGCTTTGGTTTCAAATTTTATTTCAATGTCAGAGAATTTCCTATATTAGAAACAATATCACCTTGCAGTATTTAAAAATAAACTAGCGAAATTTGCATGCGATATGCACATATTGATTGAATTCCTGTTTTCTTTAGCCAAAGGCTTATGTATTGCAAATACTCCGTAGCCACTAAGCCTCCCGTTTTACCTTGGTGAATCCTGGCGTCTCCTCATGTTAACTCTGCGCTGTTTTCAAGCACTTATGGTTGATGTTTGGTGGGATATATGGAAAATTCTTAATTTGCTAATGATGTGTATACCTACTTAATACTACAAGGCAAATGATTCAGATCACTGATGTATTTCAACAATTAAACATTTTATTCCTCTTTACCTGGATTTCTTACTTATTGTTAAAAGAACCCTTTCAAAGAAGCCATGCATGGCATTATCATATATAGGTGTGGCATATCAATATGTAAAGATAGTGATGAAATAGAGTACCATGAAAAGTTGAAAGTGTTCCCCAAGACAAAAACATTGTCGCATATATTTGGTCCATGGGATAGCCACAGAGACACCAAACTGATAAAAGAAATTAGTAATAAAAGATTACTAAGAAATGGGGCTGGAGAGATGGATCAGCAGCTAAAGGAACTTGCTTGCAAAGCCTGAGTTCAACTCCCCAGCACCCACGTAAAGCCAGATGCACAAGGTGACACTTGCTTCTGGAGCTCATTTGCAATGGCTGGAGGCCTTCGTATGTCTATTCTCTCTCTCTCTCTCTCTCTCTCTCTCTCTCTCTCAAATAAATATTTTTTTAAAAAGTGTCAAGGTCACAGGAAACAAGTAAAAGCTGAGAAAGTGCCACCAGAAAGAGAAGGGCTATGATGTTATCTTGGATTCTATTCTGGAGGAAAGATAAGACATTAGTGGGAAAGGTCATGGACCTAGAAAAGGGGATAATAATTCCTAGTGCTGTGTCTGTGTTGACTTCTTTAATTCTGACAAGTGCACTGAGGTCATACAGCACTCACCTTTGGGGAAGCCACACTGAAGGCTGCGATGCAGGAACTCTGCAATCATTCCATCCTTTGTTGTCAAGCGCTGGGGACTGAACAGCGGGCCGCCCCCCACCAGGCACCATTCTGACTGTGCTGTCCTATCCCCAGCCCATCCTTATGCTTTTTATCAGTTATTTCTATGTTAAAATTTTCCATAAGTCAATGCATTTGTTTAAAAATATTTTTTTTGTTGGTTTGGGTTTTGGGGGGATTTTTGAGATAAGGTTTCAATCCCAATACTTTTCCCCCTATTCCTTTGACAGGTATTTAGAATTCTCTAAGGAATAATAGCAGTGTTTTTCATGTCCATGTATTTTGAAAGCATTTACTTATTGTATTTATTTATCTCTTTAGGTTACAATCTTACTGTCTTAAATTATGCAGCTTGGGCCATTAGGAATATTTTTTAGTTTGGTCCCCCAACTTTGTGTGTGTGTGTGTGTGTGTGTGTGTGTGTGTGTGTGTGTGTGTGTGTGAGAGAGAGAGAGAGAGAGAGAGAGAGAGAGAGAGAGAGAGAGAGAGAGAGAGAAAGAGAGAGGTTATGCGTGTGTGTGTGCATGTGTGTGGTGTTTTTCAGTCATACTGGCTGACCAGTGAGCCCCAATGACTCTCCGATCTCAGATTCCCATTGGGCTGGAGTTGCAGGCATGTGTGACCATGCTCAGCTGTTTACATTACCTGAAATGTTACATGTTCAGGAATCCAACTCAGGGTGAATCAGGCTCTCTCAGGTTCTCATGCTATTGCAGAAAGCCCTCTTCCCTGCTGAGCCCTCTTCTCAGCCCTCAACATCCTCCGTACTTTATTCCCCTTAGTTTGTCTTGAATAGTAAGATGGCCTATAAATAAAAATCCAATTCAAAAGTTAGTTAAAACACATTCCTAGAACTTCATGACATTTCATCATCAGTGCATGGCATCTTCCATATTATGACAAGTTTTAACATTCTCCTTCAACTAGACAGCCTTTAAATTTTTTAACCTTGCAGATCTGACATGCTCCTAATAACAGCTGCCCACTTACCTATGTCTTAAGACAATGATTATCATCTTTATTAAAGTGCTGCAAGAATCTTGAGGGAGAGACCAAGAGGAGCATAAACCACTAATGCAAAGAGAGATTGCCAAGGCCTTCAGATGCCTGAAGTTTGGTGAGGGACAATGTTGAAGCGACATACTGTAACTAATGGTCAGTCATTCTCTTGAGGGCACAGAGCCCCACAGAAATCAGCCAGGAGGGTCAGAGAAAAGTGTCAATTTTCCACTGAACCTCTGTTTTGTTCCAACTTTTCCCTCTATAATCCATGATGGAATGTTGTGCCCGTAATGGTAGCTGCTAGAGAGTCCTGAATACAATGCTATACCATGTCAGAAGACTGCATTCCAAAGTTCTCTTCCCCATTCTCTGGCTCTCACATTCTTTCTGCCCCCTCTTCCTCCATGTTCCCTGAACCTCAGAGGGGTAAAGTAGATGTCTTGTTTGGCATAGAACACTCACAATCACTTCTTCTCATCACTTTGACAAGTTTTGAATCTCCCCAGAAGTCGCACTAACTAAAAATAAGCTTTTCCAACCAAAGGAGAGAGCGGCACTAATCAAGTTTTTATTTCTTTATTTCTTTTAATGATGGCACGAGCAGGTAAATAATTGGGTGAAGAAATGTCAAGAGTCTCTTGTTAGTCTATAAAAATAATTGAGTGGATTGAAATGTAATATGAATGTTAAAAAAAAAAGACTTAAAGCCAAGGAAAATACTGGTGAATAGTTACCTGGCCTGAGGTTGGGAAACAGATTCATGTGACTGACACATGAGATTGAATCCATGAAGTAAAGTATGGCCAGACTTCACTGTGTTGAAAATGAAAACATCTGTCTGAGTGTTCAAAACACAGCCTGAAAACATTTAAAAAGCAAATGGCTGAAAAACAAGACAAAATTTGCGCAGTTAAGAGAGTCGATTTGCTTTAAAGAGCTCTTAGGTGGAGCTGGAGAGATGGTTCAGTGGTTAAAGCTCTTGCTTGCAGAGCCTGTCAGCCTGGGTTTGATTTCCCAGCACCCATGTAAAGCCAGATGTACCCAGAGGTGCATCTGTCTGGAATTTGTTTACAAAGGCAGGAAGCCCTGGTATGCCCATATTTCTCTCTCTCTCTCTCTCTCTCTCTCTCTCTCATCTGTCTCTCTTTCAAACAAATAAATAAAAACATTTTTAAAAAGAGCTCTTAGGTGAAGGGCCTGAGAGAATTATGGACAAAGGAACCAAAAAGCCACACATCAGACTTTGTGAGCAAGCCCTGAGCCATCTCTCCAGCCTCCACCCTGGCAACTTCTAGCATCCCACACACCAGCAAACACTGCTGTTTGCACCACCAGCCTTTCATGCTTCTGCTAACCCAGGGCACACACGGAAGCTGCTCGGTAGGACCACCGTGCTGTGCACACACCTCAGCTCTGTGACTGGTTGAAGCCATACCCCTGTCCAGCTGGTAAAAACAGATGACCTTGCCAACAGTGGCCCATAATGCCACCTGGCCACTACCCTCCCCATCATAGTCTAGTCTCTCTTTCCCATCTTCTCACTTCTCTTCAGACCTGCAACATATCCTCTCCCCCAGCCCTCACTGAAGGCAGACACTCTTGCTTCCTAGTTTACATGGAGCAAGGTAAGAGAATATTAGAAATAACCGAGCCTGTCTATCACAGGGTCTGTGTCCTTGGCATCACGTGGGAAATGTGAACACTCCTGCAGATGCACCATTGTATCCATCCTTCTTCCCATCAAAGGACTCAGCTCCCACAATGCTCTTCAACAATTCCCAACCAATCTCCCCTTTACAGGATCATCTCTGTTATCATACAAATGATTTTATTTCTTCCACCTTAAAAACTCAAGCAAAAAGAATTATTTTTGAAGCCGGGTCTCACTCTAGTCTAGGCTCACCTGGCACTCACTCTTTAGCCCAGGTTGACCTTGAACTCATGGTGACCCTCCTAGCTCAGCTTCCTGGTTTTTTGTTTGTTTAGTTTTTGTTTTTTGAGGTAGGGTCTCGCTCTAGCCCAGGCTGACCTGGAATTCCCTATGTAGTCTCAGGGTGGCCTTGAATTCACCACTATCCTCCTACTTCTGCCTCCCGAGTATTGGGATTAAAGGTGTGCACCACCACTCCTGGCACAAAACAAACAAAAAGAGGCTTTGGTAATCAGATATAGGCAAACATTTTTGGAAGAAGGAAACTTGTATTCTTACTAGTGGTAGGTGAGTGGAATGTGTGTGTGTGTGTGGGGGGGAAATATCTCCTCCTTATTCTTTTTATTTTATTTTATTTTTTATTGTCCATAATGAGTTACAATATTTAGTGGGCAAACAATGCGTTGTTATCCCCAATTCCCCGCTGCCCTCCCCTCCCCCCTCCACTGGATAACCTCCTCCATGGGTCGTCTGGATCAGTCCTTGTGACAGGGGACCATGGATAGCCTAGTATTCAGCCAGGTTCTCCTGGCCATGCCTCTAGATAATCTCCCCCACCATGGCTCTCACAATATCTCCTCCTTATTCTTCAAAGGTATAAGACTGTCCATTTGTGAACTGAGGCCTGAGCATTTCCTCTTCTTGGAATATGCTGCCTTTCCCCTGTGTTTGCCAAGTTCCTCTGTAAAAGCCGAGTTCCCGAGTTATCCATCCCCTTCCTGCCCTCCAACACCAGTTGGCAGCCTGGTCCTAAGACAGCCCTTACCACACTGCTTTCTGAACCCACTTTCTTTAAAATATGTATATATTAATTTTTATTTTATATTAATTATAACAAGTTATTCTCTTTTATCCCCTTGCTCCAGCTCCTGTTACCCTGGAGGCCCTCCTCAGTGGGACCCTGTAGACCGTGCCTCAGGATATTCCTACCCACTCTGTGGCTCTTACAATCTTTCCATCCCCTCTTCCACAATGTTCCCTGAGCCAAAGCAGGCCTGCTGGCTGTCTGATTTAGTGTTGAGTTCTCTGTGGCCTCTAGATTTATGTTTTGATAGATTTTGATCAATCACCGTGTTTGTCACCATCAACCTGGGGCTGGTTGTCAGGCTAGCAGTGAGAGCAGTGTTCCCCTGGGCCGTGGCAGATGTGGTAGAGGTGTCATATCTCATGGTGGGTGGCCACTAAGGTCACTAACTTCTTGTATTATCGATGGATCCTGATGAACCCTTTAATTCCTTTGATCCAGATGAGTTCTGCTTGTGCGGCCTCTGGAAAGCATGCCACCACCCTTAGTCTTTCCATCAAAAATAGGCAGAATGAAGGGTGGGTCCTTGCTTCTCATTCCTCAGTGAATCTCTCTCTTGCCCTCTCTGAGCCCCAGGCCCAGCACATGTTGCGCTCCCCTAGGGAGTAACAATGGGCTCTTGACTGGACAGAAAGCCATCTATTCTCTGGACCTGGTTTCCAGACACTTTTATAGACAGTCACATTGAATTCTCATACCGATCGTCTGCACTTTATGGTAATGTAAAAGTATAAAAATCATTCAAGTTAATTTCTTTTTTTAAAATAATTGACTATCTGCAATAAAACAGTTTCTAACATCTCTTTAAAAAACCAACCATGGGCTAGTCATACCTATGTATTGCATGCATATACTGCCCTCCTCTGGAAGCAACTTCTAACAGCGGTTTGATTTCTCTTACTGGTGGCAGTAAGGCATCTCTTTCCCAGCAAAGTTCTGGGTTCCAGGAGGGAGACACGTTATTGTTTACTAGCTGTGCATCTGGACAGCTTTTCTGTGTCTCATTTGCCTAACCCGTGAAATGGAGAGAGCATTTATATTGCAATCTTACAAACTAGTATGTCAAATTACTTACTAAAAAATATAGGTCACGTATTAATTCATTGAATTCCCCATTTTCATCTTACCAGCAAGGCAACCCAGGAGCCGGGGAAAAATAGCTTGTATTTCTCAGACGATCATGAGTATCATATGATTTAAGATGTAGACAGGAATTAAACGAAGGCCTGTCCTTTTCAATAATGTCATCATTGTTAATAGAACTATAGGATTTGGTCTGTGACAAGCCATTGCTACAGGCCTCAGGAACCCTCATATACATTTGCCTGAGCAACTTTTGTATGACTCCAGGTATATAGGCTTATAAAATAAGTATATAAACCAAACATTTACTGATGAAAATCATGAAGAAATTTATTTTAAAGTAATACAATATTACCACTTATTAAAGACGAGAGCAGATCTGTATAGTGATGGAATGTATATGCTGTTTATTTTTGCACAAGAATTAGATCATGTTGAGTCAGCTCATTGCTGGCAGAAAGCACCTGACCAAAAGCAGCTTGTGGGAGGAACGAGTTTATTTGGCTCACAGACTCGAGGGAAAGTGTGGCTGGACATCACCTCATGGCCAACATCAGGTGGACAACAGCAGCGGGAGAGTGTGCCAAACCCTGGCCAGGGGAAGCTGGTTAGAACACTTATAAGTCTCCACCCAACAACACATCTCCAACAAGGTTCTAATGGCAAAGTTGCCATCATCTGAGGATCAAACATTCAGAACACATACGTTTATGGGGGACCCCTGAATCAAAGCACACAGATCATAACTGAATACATGACACTGTAGGATGTAGAATATGTCACTGTTCTTCGATATTTTCATTGTATAATCATCAACAGTGAGAATGCCACGTCACATAATAGTACAAATGTAGACATGGGTTTATGGCCATTTTAGAAACTATTGGAAATTTGGTCCCAGTTCCAAACCAAAATTCATGTAACACTTTTTAAAAGATCTTTGTGTGTGCATGTGGGTATTCTGTGGTGTGCATGTGGCGGTCAGAGAACAACTTTCGGTCATTAGTCACCTTCCACTTGGTTTTGAGGCAGGGTCTGTTTGTTTGCTACTGCGTTCACCAAGCCAGCTGGCCTGAGAGCTTGCTTCTCCTCTCTCTGATCCCTCCTCCCCCATAGGTGCACTGGGATTATAGACACATGCTACCACATTCAGTGTGTGTGTTCTCTCTCTTCTCAGTGGTAAGATGGGAAGATGGCTCAGTGGTTGTTGCTGTTACCTTCTCTTTGCTGGGGCAAAGCACCCAACCAAAAGCAGCTGCTGGGATAAAGGATTTATTTTGGTTTATAGTCACAAAGGGAAGCTCCACACTGGCAGGGGAAAGCATGGCATAAGCAGAGGCTGGATATCACCACTCTCTCAGCAGATTGAAAACAGCAGCAGGAGAGTGAGCTGAACTCTAGCTGGCTAGAACACCCCTAAGCCCTTCCCAGAAAGGCACCTCCTCCAGCAAGCCTCCACCTCCCAAGCTGCTATCAGCTGGTGACTAGGCATCCAAAACACATGAGTTCAAGGAGGACATCTATTCAAACCACCTCGGCAGTTAAAGGTGTTTGCTTGCAAAGCCTTCTGGTCTGGGTTAATTTCTAAAACCACCCATAACACCTCATATCCTGGAATGAAAAGGAGAGAGGTGTGGTGGCACATACCTGTAATTCCAGCACTCAGGAGGTAGAGGTAGGAGGATCACTGTGAGTTTGAGGCTGTGCTGAAACTACATAGTGAATTTCAGTCAGCCTGTGCTACAGAGAGACCTTATCTTGAAAAACAAAACAAAACAATAAATAAAATGACAGAGAGAGAGAGAGAGAGAGAGAGAGAGAGAGAGAGAGAGAGAGAGAGAGAGAGAAGATGAGACCAGGGTCTTTTAATAGTGTGCCTTGTTGACCTTGTTAGAATAAAATTAAAAGACCCTAATAAAAAAAAGAGTTAACAGGCAAGGGGAAAAGAAAATCTTCCCGAAAATGGTATGTTAGCTTAAGCTTCCTCCCCTCACCCTTTCCCATAAACCCAGCCCCCAGTTTCTGTAACTCTATGTCTGTTTCCCACAATCTTGCATCTGCGGTTAAGCACGGAAAGTACCAAGAATGTTCTGACTGATTACAAAAAAATGTGCAAATGCATACTTGTCTATAACTTCCTGATAAGACTTGTTTGTTCCACTGTATAAAAAGTCTTGCTTAACTCTATTCAGGGCTCTTTGCCTCTGTTCTGCTCAAGGACACACACTGAGCCCCAGCATGCTTGGTTCTTTTTAATAAAACCCTTTGCAGTTGCATGGGAGATCGTGGTGAGGGTCTTCTTTTAGATTTGGGGTCTAACAGCCTAAAACCTCTTGAGTAGGTCTCAACCATTCAAGATGCCAGCTCCCAATAGTACCACTGCCCAAGTCTCTACCTCAACCCAAAACTGGTTTTTTTTCAGTTAGTGAGTTCCAGCCATTCTCTGGCCTCTGTCCCCTGCAGGATTGAAGTTACAGATGTGTGTGGCTATGCACAGCTTTTTATATGGTTACTGAGGAATTGAACTCAGGTGACCCCAGGCCCTCATGTTTCAATTGCAAGCACTCTTGCCTGCTAAACATCTTCCTAGCTCAAATCCATACATTTTAAAATTGATGCAAATAGCCCTTAATTCATGCCTACTTTGAACCTCAGAAGGTGGCCTTATTTGGAAATGAGGTTATCCTGGCATAGCAGTTATCTTTCCATTACTGGGTCAAGACTCTAGACCAGAAGCATCTTATGGGAGGAAAAGGTTTATTTTAGGCTCACAGTTTTGAGGGAAAGCTTCATTGTGGTAGAGAAAAACAATGAGCTCACATTACACATCTACAGCAGAGAGAGAGAGAGACAGAGAGAGAGAGAGACAGAGAGAGAGAGAGAGAGAGAGAGAGAGAGAGAGAGAGAGAGAGAGAGAGAGAGAACACAGTAAAAAGAGCTGGCTCTGAATACACAGTGGGCTAGATTCAAGGTCTGCCCCCAGTGACCCACCTCCTCCAGCAGAGTGCCACCTGCTGGGGACTCATTAGGAAGCTTAGTCACAAGCACTTGAGACTCTGGGAGACATTTACATTCAAGGCACCATGTTCTGCTCCTGGGCCCTATAGACTTATGATCATCTTACAGTGGAAAATGCACTCAGTTTAACTTTGAAAGTCCCCAACAGTCTTTATTAATCACATGATTCGAAAGTCTGAAGTCTCTTCTGAAACTCAAGAAAGCCCTGTAAATTCAAAACACACACTCTAATATAATGTCACAGAGTAAACATTCCCATTGCAAAAGGTGGCATAACAAGGCGAAGACTGGACCAATGCAAGATAGACCCCAACAGGGCCAACATCAAATCTTGCAGCTCCATGTCTGGTGTTGGGATGGTAATGCCCTCTGGCTCCAGAAGGCCCAATTCTGCCCCTCCACTATGCTGCTTGCCTTCTGAGCAGATCCACTGAAGCCAGAGTAAGCAGCTTTTCTTGGCAGTCATATCTCAGTACTGGCATCTCCAAACCTTGGGGTCTCCATTGCAACTCCTGCTTCATCTTCATCATGCCATACAGTGCCTTACAGCTAGCTCCTTTATACAGTGATTTCAACCCTGCCTCCCATTGCTGCATTTCAGCAGCTCCTGGAACCATGTGTATTTCATGACTCTCTTGCATCTTTCATGCTTCCAAAACCAGCGCCAGGTGGACTTTGTTATCAAATTTGTAAATCCAGGGAGGAATAAAGCTTGACCTTGAGGAACAGGATACTTCTTCCAGGCCCCTTTATTTCAAAAGAATTTGCATTCTTACTAGCTCAAGTCTTCAATGGGTTAGGTTTCACCTTCAGGGTATTCTTCCCATGGGCCCAATGCAAAAGTTGGCTCACCTTTAAAAATGGTAATCTCTTTAACAATTGGAGCTTAAGTGACCTGAAATCAGTCTCTGTGTGTGATGGTTAGGTTTTGTTGTCAACTTGGATCTCTTTAATTATCTTGGGTGGGTCTCTAAGGATGTTTACAGGAAGGCAGCCTCTCAGGCTGTAAGAAGTTCAAAGAAGCTAGAAGTAAACATCCTTTCCTGTGTGGGCAGTGCAGGAAGGAAATTCCAGAGACTCAGGAAGCCATTATGTCTGGGATAGGGTTACAAGGCCCCACCCTAAGCCTATATAAAGGAGAAGAAATTCTCTTTGGCCCTCCCTGCCTGTTCCCTGTTCTGTGTGTTTGGTGTAGGTGATGGGTTTTCCCCTCAATCTGTAGTTCCGATAAATACTTTCCTCCCCCAAATTGTGCCTGGTTTGAAGATTCATCCCAGCGACGTGTGGCTGACTGTGACACTGTGCCTGCAACTTCACATGTGCATACATTTCTTTCTGTGCCAAGCTTTACATCTTTCATAGCTTTCTGTTATATATTTGCTTTCACCAAGCACAACAAACCATTACTTTTAAGTTCAACCTTGCTCAAATTTGCAGGATATGTGTAGAACACAGCCAACCTTTCTGCCAGTAGTCCAGTACCAACAATGTCCTTTCTTTGCCCTCTCAAACCTCATAAGCCAAACCTTCACAGTCCATACTTCTCTCTGTATTTAGGTCTTTTAAACTCTTGCAAGAGTGGACCATAAAGCTCTGCTTATAGCACTGCAAGGCTTCTCTGGTCCAAAGTATCTAATCCTTCCATATTACTCCCACATACCTGTTCCAAAAGACCAAAAACCATATGGCCATGTTCACTGGAGTCATGACCCTACTTCTTGGAATCAATTTTTTTTTCTGTAGGAGTTCCCTTTACATTTATGGACAAAATAGCAGGCTAAAAGCATCTTATGGGAGAAATGGGTTTATTGTGGACCTACAGTTTCAAGGGGAAGCTTCATCATGGTGGAGGAAGCTGGCTCACTTTATCACACTACTGCAGCAGAAAGAAAACAGCAAGTGTGAGCTGTCTCTGACCACATAGTGGGCTAGACTCAAGATCTACCTCCAATGACACAGCTCCTCCAGCAGGGTTCCACCTGCTGGGGACTAAGAAAGGAAGCTAACCACAAACACTTGAGGCTATGGGGGAACATTTCTATTCAAACCACCACAGCTGGATTAGCATGGGTCTTGACCCAATGACTGGTGTTCATATAAGAAGAAAATATAGACACACCGTGAGGATACCATGTGAAGAGAGGGGCAGTTGCAAGACACAGGTTGCCCAGCTTATGGGAGTCAGTGGAAGCTGAAGCCAGCAAGGAAGTATCTCATCCCTTCTTTGCAGCAAGTATGGCCCTGCTGATACCTTGATTTTGGACATTTTACCCTCTAGAACTGAAATAATTCTGTTGGTAAATATGCCTTTTGGTGGTGCTAAGCAAGCATTTAAAATATCACAAAAATGATTTCAGAAGATTCTTTAGCCTGGGGGTAAGAAGACCAAAGTCCCCTAGGTTTCTGTAGACTCTTGGATGTCGTGACAGTTATAAATAACTCCAGCAAAGGCCTCTTCCTGCTTTTCCTGATTCTTACCTAGAATGTGTGCTGTAGGTGCCAGAGGCTAGTCAATGTTCTGTGTTATTGCTGTGAATACATGAAATGGCAGCCACCAGGCAATTGTAATGGATCTCCTCATCATTGCTTGTTGTATTGTGTTTATGTGTGTGTGGTGTATGTGCACGAATGGGTGTTTGCATGTGTGTGGGGCATATGTGTGGACATGCATGTGGGAGCCAGAGGATGATGATGCTATCTGCTTTGATTGCTCTCTACCTTATTTATTCAGACAGGGTCTCTCACTTGAGCCCAGAGCTCACTAATTTGACTAGTCTAGCTAGACAGTTTGCCCTGGGGATCTCCTGCCTCCACACTCCCACCCAAATGCTGATGTTACAGGAGGGTTGCCATGCCCACCTGGTATTTATATGGCGCTAGAGATCTGAACTCAGGTCCTCAGGCTTGAGTGGCAAGTGTTTTACAAATTGAACCATCTCCCCAGCTCCCATATTTCTTTTTAATCTTTTTTTTTGCGTGTGTGTGTGGTGTATGTACATACATGTGCCCTTGCTGCACTCAAACAGTGTCCGGCGTCAGAGGTCACTCACCTGGAGAGGCTACAGTGGAACACCAGGTGATCTGCTCCATGGCTCTTCTGCCTGGTCTGGTTTTGAGCAGGAGTCTCCTTTTTACTAATTCCAGAGCCTGCTCTGCTCCCCCGCAGGATTGGGGTTATAGGCTGGCATGACTATACCCAGCTGCTTTATGTAGGATCTGGAGATTTGACCTCAGACAGTCTCAGACTCCCTGAGGTCCTCATGCTTGTGCTGGAAGCACACTTAACTGTTGAGCCATTTCTCCAGCTCCAGAGCTCTTCATTAAAAAGGAAATTATAAAAACCCAGACCCCTTGGATACTGTTTAGTCAGCACCTTTTCTGGGCACCCAGATGTCACCTCCCCTCCGCCCCTTGGTGGCCATTCTCATTTAGTTTCAGAGTCTTTGTTCCTACACATGGAGTGCCTCAGCTTATCCTTTAGGCTGACAGGGTTTCAATGCTGGCCAGTGGAAGCAAACACAGCCACAAAGGAGTCTGGAGAACATAGCTTTCGGTGTGCATGCAAGCGAGTCTGTGAGTGCCTCATCCCCACATAGACTTTCCATTCTGGGAAGCAAGGCTGTGCTCCCGAGGGAAGACTGCCTCTCAGGAAGGAGGCAAGTTAGAGGACTATGATGGGAGACTGGGGGGAGTCTAGCTAAAGTTCCTCCCACAGGAAACAAGAAGAGTAGGAAACAAGAGTTCCTGCCTATGGGAATGACATACAAATGCCTATTGGTGTTTGAAAGTTGGAAAATTTCATATAAAATCCAGATTCAAAGTCCTCTTAGGAGACGTGGGCCCTCATTCCCACTGGGCTAAGTCTTCCTTTTCAGACAGGCGCAGGCTTCCCAGCTCAACAGTCGTGGTTAGGAACCCAGAGCTTGGAGCCAGGTGAGCCTGCGTTCACACACAGTTTCAGTCACTCTCTAAACGCATGGCTTGGGCAATCCTTTAGCCTCCTTGAGTCTCAGTTTCCTAATGGCTTTATGGGGCTGATGTGTTACTTAAATAAGGTGAGCACATGATTTATTCTGCAGACATAGAGGACATGAATTACACGGGCACCACTGTAGCTCTCGGAACAGCAAAGCTGGTGAGTGGGAGCAGAGCCCTGGGTGAGAAGTGGAGCCTCTGGCCCGAGGTTCACTTTGTCTGGTTTTAGTAATTCCTTCTGTCTCATCAGTTTTCAGAAAAAATATTATAATAAGCAAGCTTCCAGGGAGCCCCTTCCCAGGAGTGAGAAGACAAACAGCAGTTTGGGGAATTAAAGGTCCAATTAAGGTGGGTCTCCCCCTCGAATCTGTTCTGGAAGAAGGTTGCCATGAGGCAGGAAAGGTTGGATTCCACCCAAATGCTTTGATGTCTGGGTTTTAAAATAGCTTCATTCTTAGCTGGCTGCAGACTTCCTAGTGGCCCTCGAAGGACAGTGTCTGCTCTGATGGATCACTTTCCTGGGAGGCCCAGAATGATGGACGATGCTGAAGCAGCCAAGTGACTTCAAATAGCCCATTTCCAGGTAGAGGGGAGAAACCAGATGGAAGAGGGAAGGATACAGAGTGACAGGGAGGGAAATTGTTTTATGATCACGGACTGCTCATTGCATGAAGGAATACCCAGTCAGGAAACCGTCAGTCTCTGAAATGGTTGCAAGCTACAGAAATCAACCCGGAGCAAACAAATTGAATTTCTTTTGGAGGACACTGGGTGATTCCAATGAGTGTGAGGACTTCAGGGAACCTCAAACAGGAAAATGTGGAAGGCACAAGGTGTGAAATTTCAGTCTAAATTAGTTGTTGCTAACACAGACGGCTGCTGGCTTGTTCAGACCTCATCAACTAAGTCATTCATCTTTTTCTCAACTGGGCTGAAATGCCAAAGTGGGTCATTTTCTGGTAAGATTCTACTCCATCTGTTCTGCATCATTGTTATTTATGGGTGGAAATGTGTCCTTCCCAAACACACATGTTAATGTCCCCAAGAACAAAGAATGTGGCCTTATTTGGAAACATGGTCTTTAATTGAGTTAAATGAGATTGTTAGAATGGGTTCTAACCCAATATGTCCATGGTTGGTGTTTTTTTATTGTGTGTGTGTGTGTGTGTGTGTGTGTGTGTGTGTGTGTGTGTGTAGGCTAGAGGCCAACTTTGGGTGTTAACCTCAGGAATGTCATCCACCTCTCATTGGTCCAGAGCTCACCAATTAGGCTAGATTGGCTGGTCAGTGAGTTCCAGGAAACTTCCTGTCTCTGCTTTCTCAGCACTGGGATTGCGAAAGCTTGCTGCTACACACGGTGTTTTATGTAGGTGCTGAGGGTCCTTATGCTTCAAGGCAAGCACTTTAGTCACTGAGCCATCCCCCAGCCCCTGTGTCCTCAACAAAGGGCAAACTTGGACAGAGACAGACACATAAAGAAGAATGACAACATTGTGAAGCCGAGTGGTTCATCTATTAATGGAGGATACCAAAGCCATCTGTAGAGCTGCCAGAAGTGAGGGAGAGGCACAGAAGGAGTCTTCCCCTCCAGAAGACACATGACTCTACCAATTCTTTACTTTCAGACTTGCAGCCTTGAGCTCACACAATAAGTTTCTTCCAATTTGTGTGTGTGTGTGTGGGGGGGGTGTTGTTATGGCAGCTGTAGCAAACTCACATAGTGCCCCAGGACCATGATTATATCGTCCTCAATTTTCACAGTTCCTGATTACATAAATTCCAGGGAGGATGACTTTTCAATGGGTAAGATTAGGGCCAATGAAACGCTAAGGATTGTAATCAAGCTGGATGAGGTGGTGTAAGCCTGACCTCCCAGCACCCAGGTAGACTGAGGCAGGAGGATCTTGAGTTCCAAGTCTTAGGCTGCATGGTCAAAAAGAAAAGAAAAATATAATCTAGAAAATAATTTTGAAATTAATTTTGAATTCTTTAGAAAGCTTATTAACATAAACTCTTTTAATGGCTACATTCCATCACCTATTAAATAAAATATTTAGATCAAAAAGAACTATCGAAGCAACAGATTCCACAGTGCTATGCTATGGCTTGGACCTTGAATGTTCTTGAAAGGCTGGGGCCAGTGCGGGGGTGGGGTGGGGTGGGTGGGTGTCTTTAAGTCATTGGGAGTGATCCTGGGACCTTTCAACCTCTGCTTCTTCACATTTGCTTCCCGGTCATGAGATGAAGGGTTTTACTCTGCCCATGCTCCATTTTGTGTGTGTTGTGTGGTTGATGCAAATGCAGGACTAGAGCTCAGCATGTATTTAAAATCCTTGTGAGGGGCTGGAGAGATGGTTCAGCAGTTAAGGTGCTTGCCTACAAAGCCTAACAACCCAAGTTCGATTCTCAGTACCCACATAACACCAGATGCACAAAAGAGATGCATGCATCTGGAGTTTATTTGCAGTGGCTGGCGGCCCTGGAGGACCCATTCTCTCTGTCTCTCTTCTATCTCTCTCTGCTTATAAATAAATAAATAAATAAATAAATAAATAAATAAATAACCTTGTGGAAATCTCATTGACTTGTGGGGCTGAGGTGTTACACTAATGCTTAGAAACAATATGGGCCAGTACTCATCGACTTGTCGAAATCTGAACACGTGTATGAGTCCTCATAACACACATGCCGACCCTAGTACAGGCTGAATGTGGCTCTGTCCTGACTTAATAGATCAATTGAGTAAGAATGACAGAGCACAAAACCTACTGTGACAATATCATGCCATAAACTGTTCTATATGTCTGTTACCACCCTAACTTTAATAAACAGAAAGGCTTCAGTGTAGCAGTGTGGGACTCACAGTATTTCCACGCCTACATGTCAGACATGGTTTCATAAAAGCAATTGAAAGATTAGATTTTTAGATTCCACATTCAAAACGAAATATACCAGATGGTTTGGCGGTGTTTTGTGAATGAATACCTGATAGAGATAGGAGATGACATTTCTAATAATCAAAAAGGGTGGGTATGTCAGGATATATTTGAAAATTTGTTTTTCGTTCAAAAACATGTTGAGTTTAAAAGTTGGCTGTGGATATTGTTCATTAAATCTCTTCTAGGTCAACACTTCATAATTAAAGAATGTGTGCCATTCATTAGTATTAATGACTCGTTATTAAACCTTCCTTCTGTCTTCTGACTTCTGAAACTGTGCTATTATACTTACAAATTCCAAAAAGATGAGATGTTCATGGGTACATGGATTGGGTTATGGTAGCTCATGTCTGTAATCCAGCATTTGGGAGGTGGAGGCAGGAAGATTGGCATGAGTTTGAGACCAACCTGAGTTGCTAGAGAGTGAGACCTTACCTCAAAAAACCCAAACCAAGCCAAAACAAAACAAAACAAAAAACAACAAACAACAACAAAATCAGAAGTCCAACTATTCACACAGGTTAAGTGAGCTGTGGTGGTTATGGGTTTTGTCTTGTCTGCTGGGCACACGTGCCATTTCCCCTGCTCCTCCCTTCCCTTGTTCTTCTCCCTTAAGGGTATATATTGTTTATCGTCTCACTTTTTTAAATATTGGATTTCTGGGCAAAAATTTTCTTTGACGAAAGTGTTTTCATGCTAAAAAATTATTAGAAAATGAACATATTGGATGATCTCTCAGAGTTATCCTGACCTGAAAATGTTGAGATTCAAATATCCTTCTCTAGATTGAATGGAAGAAAGGCACAGGGGAAAAATGAAGTTCACAGAAGAGCAAATGCTAATCTGGGCTCTGCTCAGAACTAACTCATCTGTGATGGTCCTCAGATGAGGGAAGAGGGGAGAGCCCCCTTCAGAGCTTATGGATCCCTAGAGCCTGAGGCAGGGTTGGATGGCTCAGAATAATCTTTGACAGGCTGCAAGTGGAGATGACAGCGACCTCCCAATTTCTTAAAAATATTTTATTCATTTATCAGAGAGGGAGGGGGTAGGGAGAGAGTAGATATGGGCGCACCAGGACCTCCAGCCACTGTAAATGAACTCCAGATCCACGGGCCACTTTGTGCATCTGGCCTTATGTGGGTGCTGGGGAATCAAACCCAGGATGCCAGGCTTTGCAAGCAAGTGCGTTTAACAGCTGAATCATCTTTCCAGCCCCTTAACCTTCCTCCTATTTATATGCCTTCCTGCCCATGGTCAGAGAGCTCTTCAAACTGAGGGACAGAGACACATTTGTTCAGCACTGCTTTTCATTTTCCCTTTCCTCTCTTTCTTTCCTTCCCTCCTTCCTTTCTCCCTTCCTTCCTCCTTCCAGGTTTTGGTCTTCTGCCTTGTTTGGAAGCAGGGTCTTTCTCTCATCCTTTGGTTGGTATTGCTCATTACTGCGTTCACCAGCCTAGTCGGTCATTAAGCTTCCAGGACATTCTATGTCTCCACCTCCATCTCACTGTCTGCATGCTGGGATTACAGAAGCCCATCCCAGTTTCTGGCTTTTACTGTGATGTTGTCTACACTTGGGTACTCAGGCTTGAGCGGCAAGGGCTTTATCCACTGAACCAGCTACCCAGTGCCTTTTCTTCTCAGCTAATGATAAACAGAGGTGAAAAGGTTTCTTCTAATTAGCAATAATATATTTCAGAAACGTTCCTGCTGGCTGTGTTCAAAGGCCAGGAGCTCCTGTCTGCTGCCTCTGTGTTTACTCTCTCTTATAGACGACTTGCACCCCTTCTTCCAGTGAGCCTGAGGTAGAATGAACCCCAGACCTGCAGGACAAGAGTGGCATTTGCACCACATGTCAGCCCCAAGGCTGATGTCTTATGCAGCTGAATGACAGGAGTAGCGACCATCTATAGAGCTCTGGCCACAAGCCAGGCTCCCAATCACATTTAATCCCCTCAAGAACGCATGAGGTAATATGACTATTATCCATGATTCCTCCAGGCTAAGTTCGTCTGTTCTATAGTCTCCTATAATGGTGTGTAATTTTCCCTCAGGGCACTTACCTCAGCATGGAATTATATCTCTCTCCAAAGGAACGTTAGGTCGGCAATGGCAGGAACTGTGCCTCTTAATTTGTGGACACTCAGACGCAACACAGCGCCTGGCATTGCAGTAGGTGCCTAGCAAGCAGGAAATGGACACAGCCTCCCATATTATAGAGAAATTACGGGTTGGGGAGGAGGAAGCATCTGGCTTCAGGTCGCACATCTAGGATGTGCTAGAGCCAGAATTGGAACCTACCCCTCTAGGAAGTGAAAGCTGGCTTTCAGACACCCCCTGTCCATGCTGTTCTGGAGGATTCCATGCACTCAGCGCACTCTCCCATGGCATTGAATAACAAGGGTGAGAATCCTGCTCTAGGGGATGGGGACCTGGGGGACTAGAGTGGAAAGAGACATGGGCTAACTTGAGGGAGATGAAGTTTGATGTCGTTGACCCATGAGGAGCCTGAGAAGTTCAACCTGGGTTGTTTCTGGAAGGCAGTTACATAATACAAACTTTCCTCAGATGTGCCAGTAATGTAATAGAGGACAATTGTTTCACTAATAGGAATGGCTGACCTGAACTGTGATACCTAATTCACGAACTGGTTGCTAGTCATTCCTCAGTGGAGTTACTGAAGGCCTTCTCCCAACCGATGTCCATGCATTTGTCCTTGCTAGAAAGAAGGGAGGGAGGAGGGTGTCCCTACTATCCTTCCCTTAAAATGTGACGATTGGTGCTCATCACATATAAGTGTCCCAGCTGCTGGGTTACCCTTTAGAAATCCCCAATACTGCTCTCACGGCTGTGCACTTGCTTTCACACCTATTCAACAGTTATACTTAAGTGAAATTAAGCTTCCAATTGCCAATGAAATACTGTTAAACTGTGGAGAACTGAGCCACCAGTGGAGAACACTGTCCATGAGATAGTTGTTAGACTGAAAGAGGTATCAAAAGTGAAGGATGAGAGCTGGAGAGATGGCTCAGAGGTTAAGGCACTTGCCTGCAAAACCTACCAACCCGAGTTCAATTCTCCAGTACCCACATAAAGTCAGATGCACAAAAGGGACACATGCATCTGGAGTTTGTTTGCAGAGGCTAGAGCCCTAGTGTGCCCATTCTCTCTCTCTCTCCTTATAAATAAAAAAATATTTTTTTAAAAAGTGAAGGATGAGTCCAGAGTCATATTTGTTTTCAAAGTATCTTTAAGTTTAACTCACTTTAAAGAAACAGAAATACAGTATCACAGGTAATGCAAAATGGATGGGATTTATGACAGAACAAAAGTAACCCTTTATTCAACATATCAATATATGAATAAAAGTTCTTGTCACAAATATCACACACATATGCATTTCCAAACATTGTCAGAAAGCTCCTGGCCTGTGCAAAGCTGCTGAAATGTAAGGATGTGACCAGGGATGCTGGTGGTAACTGTGACTATAGCCTGGACAGAGGATCACATGTTCAGACACATTGGATAAGGCGGGACAGCTCTTTTCTTACCTGCATTATTGATTTGGGACAATCAATATGTGTCTTAAACCATGGAAGCAGCCAACGCCTGTAGATTAGATCAGAGCTAAGCCCCTTGGGGTGAGTGATGCTCATTCTTTAAAAAAATGTTTTATTTATTTATTTATTTGTAAGGAGACAGACACAGAGGGGGGAGAGAGAGAGAGAGAGAGAGAGAGAGAGAGAGAGAGAGAGAGAGAGAGAGAGGGAGAGGGAGAGGGAGAGGGAGAGGGAGAGGGAGAGAGAGAGAACATTAGGGTGTCTAGCCACTAAGAACAAACTCTAGATGCATGGGCCACTTTGTGAGTCTGGCTTTACATGGTAATGATGTAATGAACTTGAGTCGTCAGGCTTTGCATGCAAACACCTTTAACTGCTGAACAATTTCCCCAGCCCCAAGCATCTTCTTTAATTACTCTCCAATTTATTTACTGA
Organism: Zapus hudsonius; assembly: GCA_004024765.1. Taxonomy (NCBI): domain Eukaryota; kingdom Metazoa; phylum Chordata; class Mammalia; order Rodentia; family Dipodidae; genus Zapus; species Zapus hudsonius. The sequence goes on from PVHP010000629.1 coordinate 48,078, forward strand.
GGAAAGGTGCAGTGGTTTGAATGTAGACTGTCCCCCATAAACTCATGTGTTTAAATGCTTAATCCCCAGCTAATGGTGCTGTTTAGGAAGATTGTGGAGCTTTGGGAGGTGAAATCTTGCTGGAGGTAGTATGTCACTGCGGTTGGGCCTTGAGTTTTTACAGTCCAGTCCTTGGCCTCTATCTCTACTTCCTTCCTGCTGATGTGGAGATATGATGCCCAGCTGTCTGCTCCTGCTGCTTTCCCCACCGTTGATGAACTTTCCCCTTGAAACTGTAAGCCAAAATAAACTCCTTCCATAAATTGCTTCTGGCTGGGTGTTTTTGTCCCAGCAACAAGGAAGTAACTGATACACAAAGTCTTTGACTTAAACCCAGAGCTTGCCAGTTTGGTGAGTGTAGCTTCTAGGATCCCTTCTTTCCACCTCCTCAACACGAGAATTTCAGGCAGCAGGCTGCCACACTCACCTGGCATTTATGTGGGTGCTGGCGACCTGAATGCTGGTCTTTCTGCCTGTGTGGCACACACTTTAGCTTCTGAGCCACCTCCTCAGCAACTTTTTTTCCTTTTTTTTGACAGTGTCTGATAAAAAGATGCTCTTGAAGACTGATTCATTCTTCTTCCAAGTTGAAGCTTAATTTGCTGTGTTAAATGTGGCCCTGGCGTCTGTGTCCTGGGAGAGCTTACCTGAGGGGTTTCAGGTGCTTGTCTTAATCATCTGGAAAGCCTCACAAATGGATCCTGTTGACTTTGGCTCAGAGATCAAGGCTGTATTTTCACTAATTGGCGAGAGAAAGGAGCAATGGGAAGGCCTTGGCTGTCGGGAGTGGATTCTTCTCTGCTGATCCATGGAAAGTGACTTTCCTTTCCCGGCCAGTGCCTTTTCAGATGGCTTTTAAAGTGGAGCGCTTTCAACCGAGGATGTGCAGTTGAGAGTCAAGCTGTTGCAGACACGCCGATGAACTTGCGTCCTTCCCCCTGAATTTTCCACAATGCTCTGTTGAGTTCATTTCGCGAACACCCAGCAATGTTTGCTCAAGTTGTTCACTTTGGAGGGTTGGGAATATTATGTTCATTAGGATCAGCAATTTCGTCCCTCGTCTCGACATCTGGACATTCTTTTCTAATGTGAGGAGGAAGTAGGTTCTAATTTCCAACTGATCTTTAAGCCTCTGCCTCTGCTGTTCGTGGAGTTGGGGGCTTTGATGGGCTTGGTAGTTGCTCTGCTGAGCGGCTTTTGTGACTTCCAGTGACATGAGCAGATGCCTTCTCCTTAGCGTTTGCGCTGGGTCCAGCACTGAGCTATCTCGGTGATGACCCACAAACCTAAGGATCACAACCACCATGTTGTAGATGGGGAAACTGAGGCTGGGATGGGTGAAGTGACTTTCCACGATCCTCCAGTTCATCAGTGAATGAAGAGGTTCAGTCCTGAGACAGGGGCCTCCAGACATCATTGTTTAAGACCAAAGCAGGATAAGGCCACCCTGCTACAGTGGTGGACCTTTCTCCAGGACGGTAGGTATGCAGGAAAGTCCACCTCCCAGGTGAAGCTCGCGCCTGCTCCTGGGATTCCTGTCATTCAAGTCCAATCATTGCTTTCCAATTTGGAAGAGCTTACCATGACCACAGTGGCAATGAGAACAGAGGTTATTCCAGCAACTCCATCACTTGTAGTGTATCCAGTGTCTGTGTACATGTGTGAGTGTGCATGTGTGAACCGAGAAAGGACGGTGCATTCGTGAGGCCTCTGCTCAAACACCCCTACTAGCTCTTCTCTCTCTCTTCCCAGCTGCCCCAGCATCCTGGGTATAGTGGCCAGTGGGTCGTTTCCATCTGAAAGAGTGCCCTGCATCCTGGTGTGTCAGCCACCCAGCTGCGCATACTTCGACTTTTCCCTGCACTGGATGTTCTTTCCTAGGCTTTGAGGACCTCAGCATTGGCACTGGGGACCACCTTGGATCTATCTTGCTGAGTCTTCTCTACCAGTTTCTCTACTTTGTTTAATAGAGGCTTTTTTTATTTATGCAGTTTTTAAAACATATTTATGATTTGCGTGTGTGTGTGTGTGTGTGTGTGTGTGTGTGTGTGTGTGTGTGTGTGTGGACACTGCAAACAGAACACCAGATGCTTGCACCACTTTCTGAATTGGCTGTATGTGGGTGGCTAGGGAATTGAACCCCAAGCTAGCTGACTTTGCAAGAAAGCAACTTTACCTGCTGAGCCATCTTCCCAGCCCGTTTTCCAACTTTATTTTGGAGGCAAAGGTTGCAGTTCTTCTGTGAGAAGCTATGGAATCAGGCTGCTCTGGCTTTCTCCCTGCTCACTGTGTGTCCTCAGGCATGTTGGTTGACCTCTCTGGACTTCAGCCTCTCTGTATGTGAAATGGAGACCATGACGCTGAGCCCGTCATCAGAGGTGGAGAATGCCTGTGATGATTTATTTAAGCACCAGCAGATAATGTCTCCAGGGAACTGAGGCCCTTTGTCCTTTCACTCAAACATCTTACTTACGGTTCCCTTCCCTTGGTTTGAAACCAGAAGCTCAGGCTCCATAGTTCCAGGTTCTTCCAATAAGCTGGTGCTTTAGTTGCTGATCCCAGAACTTCTCTTGGGGTTCTCCTTTTCTTTCACAGGGGTTTCCAGGTCTTGCTCAGTGTTAGAGGACTCAGGGTGTCAATGTCAGCATTGACCTTCCAGTGGGACCCCAGCTCCTCTCTCACCTGGGTGATCTCCGGGGACTCAGAGGATGCCGCTAAACCTCAGGCTCCTTATCTGTCAAGTGGGAGTGATAACAGCTTCTGTCTCATTGTGGAGACAAGGAAGCGAGAGTCTCAGAGGACTCCCTGTCTCCCTGACCCTCATCCCTGGCATCAAAAATGTGCTCAGCCAGCGCTGATTCTCCTAGGTATCCTTTCTCACTCCTTCCATTCCCTGTCTAGCCTTTGGGGTGCACTCTGCTAGTGCCTGAGGGAGCTGTGGTGGGAGACTCACTCTTCCCTCCCAACAATCACCATATTTGGGGCCAGGTGGTTTTATATCTACATACATAATACACACATATATTATCATTCATATTTATGTATATATGAATGATATTATTTATTTTTTTATTTGGGAGAGAGAGAGAGAGAGAGAGAGAGAGAGAGAGAGAGAGAGAGAGAGAGAGAGAACATGCCAGGGCCTCCTGCTGCTGCAAACGAACTCCAGACACATGTGACACTTTGTGCACCTGGCTTTACATTGATCCTGAGGAATCAAACCTGGGTTGTTATCACGCTTTGCAAGCAATTGCTTTTAACCAGTGAACCATTTATCCATCCCTTTTTGTATATTTTTAAGGCCTCCATAGAATCCAGAGTCATACAGGATGTTTACGTAAGCTTTGCGGGCAACTTTAGTTTCCTCTGCTTTTCTGAATACACGTGTCCACACTAATCACAACAATAACTATATAATGAGGCTCAAGGAGCATCTCTTGAGGGCATTCGCTGAGCCCCTGTGAGGAGCTTCACAGCAGGCTCCATTTGTATCAGTCTAATCACACAGGAGCTGGGGAGCTGGATTGGTGGGTGAAGGACCAGCTCACCACACAAGCATGAGAACCCGAGTCCCAGCACCCAAGTGGAAATGCCGGTGTGGAGGTGTGCACCTGGAATCCCAGCTGGTCCAGCGGAATTGATGAGCAGTAGGTTTAGTGGGAGGCCTCGTCTCAGAAGATGAGGTAGAGAGCGACTGAGAAAGAAACCCAGTGTTGACCTTGGGTCTCCGTATGCACGTGCATGCGTGTATATGCACACCCATACACCTAGGTGCCTACATACATATGAACATGCATATACACTTCAGGCACCACACACACACACACACACACACACACACACACACACACACACATATGAAAAGACACTGAAATTCTGAGAAGGTGAGGCGCTTGCTCCGGGTCACCAGTCCAGATAGAACTCCAGCCATCTGATGTTGGAGTGACAGCTTTCCTCTACAGACCCCACCAGTATGCCTTTGTATGCTCCCTTTCTGCCCTATTTAAAAAAGGACCATGAGATAGCTCAGTGGTTAAGGAACTTACTTGCAAAGGACCCAGGTTTGATTCCCCAATACCCACATAAAGCCAGGTGCACAAGGTGGCGCATGCATCTGGAATTTGTTTTCAGTGGCTGGAGGCCCTAGAATGTTCTCTCTCTCTCTCTCTCTCTCTCTCTCTCTCTCCCTCTCTCCCTCTCCCTTCCTCCTTCCCTCCCCCTCTTTCTCTTTCTCTAATAAATACATACATATATATATATATATTAAAAAGGACCATGCTCTCTTCTCTTGTCATTTTAAATTCACATTGGCATTCTGAGCTTTATGGACCATTCCGTTTCCCAGTTGCGGTTCCTGGATGTACATTGTGGCATGTCCTGGTGGCTTCTGTTTAGATGAAAAGGAGATGCCAAGCCCCTCCACTTAGCTCCAGATGCTCTACAACTGGTATCTTTTATTACATTCTCTCCTTCCATTTAACAACTCGGTTTCAGATGGAAGAGTTTATAGTTTGGTTTGTAAATGGCTTTTTAAAAACCCTGAGGGTTGGAGGTGATGGGTGGAAAAACAGGCGGGGCAGAGGAGCAGGGCTTTATTTTCAAGTCTGGTCTCATTAAACAACCCTTTTTGCTCTGTCCTTAACATTTTGGCTCTCCTATTTGGCTCTTGTTAGTGGTTTTGCCCTGTCTCTGTTTATTCTGTGATTCGTGGCTGAGGGATGTTTTCTCAGAAGGGAAGTGCACAGCATCTCATTCTGGCCATGTCTTGACCACCCTCTTGGTCAAGGCCTTCTTTGTTCCGAGGGCTGTTTGTTCTGCTTTACAGGGATGCCATCTAGGGGGTCCATCCGTGGAGCAGAAATGGAATGAGCTCCTGTTAGAATAACCCAACATTTGAGATGTAATCCCCACTACAAAATGTTTTTCTGGGCAGCAGAACCAACCAGGCAGAGGTTTAGCTCACAGGATTCACAGTGGAGGGTGGAAGCCCAGGATAAGTCATGTCGTTTCACTCAGAGCCAAGGATGGAAAGCTCCTCAAACTGACTCCAGTGAGGGAATCAGCCCAAGCTGTTCATGGAAAACAGAACCGCTTGGGCTCTTGGGAATGGGGTAGACTTAGGGACACCCATCACCCACCCCTTGGATCCCAGGCAGTGTAGGAGTTCCCCAATTCTCCCATTTCTCCAGGGCTCAATGACCTTCTGCAGCCTTCATTTCTTCATCTGCATCAAGAAGCCTCATGGTGAAGGGTGCAGACTCAGAAGTGGATAGTCCATGGTTCATTCCCGCCATCACCTCTTTCTGAACTTTTGGTACCTCTGTTTCCTTGTTGGTGACGTAAGTGCCACTAGTCCCTGGTGTGGGTGTGTCCAGTAGGTGAATACCTCTCCAGTGCTTAGCTCAGTGCTTGGTTGCTGCTCTGTGCTCATTGACATCAGCACTCTCTGTCTCTTGTAACTGGGAACTTTTGCAAAGCTAGTGAGCATTTTGACCTTTCACCGTAAACGTTTTATAAAAATGTTCCTTTTATCCTATAAAACCCACTTTGAAGTAGTTACCTTTATAAACCCCCATTATAAAGAAACTGAGATTCAAGATTCAGTAACTTTTTTAAAATTAGCACACAAAGTAATGGATTTCATGATGGAATTTTCATATAGATATACTTTGTCCTTATCCTTTCCTCCTATTCCTGCTCCCCATTTCCCTGACCCCCCGTTGGTCCCCTTCCTCCCCACCGGCAGCACTTTTCTTCTGCTTTCATATCACATATATGCTAGTACCCTCTTCCCTGCCTCAAGATCTCTTGTCCCCTCTCATGGTCCCCTTTCTAGTTTCATAACCTACACTCACTCCCATACATTCATACACACATACACACATGCATACATATACACATGGATATAGTTTTGGGGTGTTTTTCAAGGTAGGTTCTCACTCTAGCCCAGGCTGACCTGACACTCTGTAGTCTCAGGCTGGCCTTGAACTCACAGTGATCCTTCTACCTCTGCCTCCTGAGTGCTGGGACTAAAGGGATGTGCCAGCACACCTGGAAAAACACACTCACACACACACACACACACGAATGAAAATTAAAACCTAGTAGTATCAGGTAAAAGGAATACATAAAAGGAATATATATAGTATTTGATATAGTATTTGTCTTTCTGAGTCTGGATTATGTCACTTAACATAATTTCCAGTTCCATCCATTTTCCTGTTAATGCTATGATTTCATTTTTGTTTACAGTAGAATAAAATAAATAGAAAATAAAAAGACTATAATAAAATTCCATGGTTTATAAACTCCACCTATTTTTATCCATTCATCCACTGAGGGGCCTCTAGGCTAGTTCCACGTCTGTTGCAGTCAGCTTTCTCTGTTGCTGCGCAGAAAGAGCCCAAGCAAAAGCTGCTTGTGGAGGAATGGGTTTATTAGGCTTATGGACTCGAGGGGAGACTCCATCCTGGCAGGGAAAATGATGGCATAAGCAGAGGGGTGGACGTCACCTCCACCATAGCACTGCAAACAGTGGCAGGGAGGTGTGCCAAACACTGGCAAGGGGAAGTTGGCTTATAAACCCATAAGCCCGCCCCCGACAGCACAGCTCCAGCGAGGTTGTAAAACCCAAACTGCCATCAGCTGAGGATCGATCATTCAGAACATATTCATTTGTTTGTGGGGATACTTGGATCAAACCATGATAATGTCTTAGCTGTGAGTGCAGGAATAAGCATGGACGTGCAAACTCTCTGGTAAGACTCAGGGTCTTTTGGAGTGGTATATCTGGAAACCCAGTGACTTTTCCAAAGTTACCCAGAGCCAAACCCATCTCTGTTGGATCCCATGGCCTGTTGGGCAGGGTGGTGGGCACACATGGTGTCTCCAGTCTACTGACTCCGCTGATGGTGTGGGTCACAGTCTCAGTCTCGCCTTCTTGGTCTAATTACTTCAAGTTACCCAGAGGAATGAGAGCTCAGTTGTCAGATGTTCCCCCTCTTGGTCAGGTGAACTCTATCAGATCCACTAGCTCTGGCCAGAGGGGTGGGGCCATGTGACTTCAATATGATCTCTGCCCAGACATGGGAGGTAGGCAATAAAACCTTCCTAAGATACACTTCCATTTCACCCCCAAATTGCCAGAGTGTCCTTCCTCAGCAAGGGCAGAGGGCACTGAAGTTTGTTATGTCTCTCTCCTGCTGTGCTGGATTTAGGGATGAGGACTTTCACTGGTGGGCTTAGTCCCGCCCACTTCTGGAATCAGTTTGCCTAGTGTTAGCAGGACATCCAGTGCCCTGTGTCTGCCAGCAGGTGGGGTCTGGACATAGGCAGCAAGTATCTGTGTGTCCACCATGCTGGTCTCCCCCTCCCCCTCTTGCTCAGTCTTCCTGGTGCTATTCACACTTGATTCTTGGAATGTACTCTGGTTCTAATGATGTTGTCAAAGCCCTTGAATAAGCCCAACTATTTGCCTAGCACATTCCCTCCTGTCCCATCCCGTAAGGCCTCCACCACCAGCCACGTCCTGTCTTAATCCAAACATACAACTGCGAAGCCCAGATGTGCTTTAGGAATTCTTTCTACCACTCTTCTCCCACCTGCCAGACCAGCTCCCTTTGCATATACACTTTTAAATTTTTATTGTGGAAAATTTCAAACACAAGTACAAATTCAGGTTTATATAATAAATCACTGAGTTTCAACTATGGCCAAATCATGGCCAAGCTTGTTTTATCTGGACTTGTGGTGGAGTTCAATCTCCATCAATATTACTTTGAAACAAATTCTAGATATCACACCATTGCATCTGTAAATGGTTCAGGACATATCTCTGAAACTTAGAGCTGTCAGTTTAAACATCCTCATAACACCATGTCACACTTATCTACATTAATAATGCCTGTGTAGTATTGCCAAATAATCCAGCTGGTGTTTAGATTTCTAGTTGTCTTATGCACATTTTAAATCTGTGTGTGAATGTGTGTGTGTATGTATGTGTATGTCTGTATGAGTGTGTATATGTGTATGTGTGTGTATGTGTATATGTGTGTGTGTGTGTGTGTGTGTGTGTGTGAGTCATGACAACCTTAGGGTTTCAGTCTTCTCCCACCTTGTTTGAGACAGGGTCTCCCTTGTTTGCTGCTGTGACCCAGGAACTTTGGGACTCTCCTTACTCTGCCTCCTGTTACCATAGGCATGTTGGGATTGTAGGCATGTACATTACTTGCATCCAGCTTTGCATAGGTTGTGGGAACCTGGTCATCAAGCTTTCTCAGTAAGTGCTTTTAGCCACTGAGCCATCTCTTCAGCCCCTTAAACTTTGGTCTTTTTTTTGTTTTTTTTTTTTTTTGTTGTTGTTTTTCAAGGTAGGCTAACCTGGAATTCACTATGTAGTCTCAGGATGGCTTTGAACTCACAGAGATCCTCCTACCTCTGCCTCCAGAGTGCTTGGATTAAAGGTATACACCACCACATCTGGTTCACTTTTTTAAAAAAAAATAATAATCCGAGTTGGTATCTAAATGAAGCCCTTATATTATGATATGTTCATGAAATGTCCATCTCTTTTTTTCCTTACAATTTATTTCTTTGTAACATTGAGTTATTTGTCCTCTAGAGTGGTCTGGTGGAGACCTACTCATGGGGCATGGCCTGCAAGTAGATCATAAGACTTGATTGTCCTTCTATCTGCTGTGTTCTGATGGAGTTTGTATCCTAGATATTCATGAGCTCTGGAAACAGTATGGTGGTGTTGAAACAGTGACACCTTTAAGAGGTGGTACCTGGTGAAAGGTGGTAGCTCTGGGGGCACTACCCTCAGAAAAGATTGATGCTGGTCGTACCACCTGAATTAGTTCCTGTGAGAATGGCTTCTTATAAGAGAGCCCCATGCTACCTCTGGGTCTCTCTTCTTCACATGACCATTTCCCTTGTTACTATTTTACGATGTAGCCATGACAGTTCTGGACTGTTTGGACTCTCCAGACACCAGAATCATAAGCCAAATAAGTGCCTTTTCTTTATACATTATCCAGAGTCAGATATTTTGCTCTAGCAACACAAAACAGACTAACAGCTCCTCCAAAGGAAAAAAAATGTGATGAGTCAGCACCTTAGTGATCCTCCTCATCTTTCTCTTCTTCCTCCTCATCTTCCTCCTCTTCTTCCTCCTCTTCCTCCTGAGTGCTGGGATTAAAGGTGTTTGTCACCATGCCCAACATCTCCAATGTCAGTCTGCAAATGGGGCCTGAAATTTCAGGGCCACAGGCTTGCCGTACCTGAGTTCCAATACTATCTCTTCCAGGTAGATACAAAGTCAGCAATAGACCCCAGATAATGATACAGCAAAAGGCAGATATTTATTCTTGCAATGAGCTGACATATATGTATGTTGCACAAAGGCATCAGGAAGAAAAGGCCTTCTGGGTGGATCTTGCAACTGTGACATGGTTTTCTTTGCCACTCAGTTTCCATGAGGTGATTCGGGTCTTTAAGTATTAATGTTAACTCAGACCCTGTGTCAAACCGTTTTCAAACTGGGTGGTATTTCTTCTTTCCTTACTATACCATTACTGATGAAATGAACATAGACTTCACATGATCTCATCCCCAAGTCTTTGACTTCTTTCTGCACCATCAATCAGCCAACCAAACCAACCAACCAACCAAACCAAACAACCAACCAACCAAACCAACCAACCAACCAACCCAGCCAACCAACCAAACCAACCAACCAACCAGCCAACCAACCAAACCAACTAACCAACCAACCAAACCAAACAACCAACCAACCAATCAACCTACCAACCAAACCAACTAACCAATCAAACCAAACCAATTAACTAATCAACCCAACCAACCAAACCAACCAACTGAACCAAACCAACTAACCAACAATATTAACAGACAGCAAACTTTTGGGCTTTGTCCAGAGCAGTTTACAGCAGCCTAAACAGACTAACAACCAGCTCCTATTGCAGTGCTGCTCCAGCACGGGGAAGTCCTCCAGTGAGGAAGCTTTCTTCAGGAACAAACAAGTGGCAAGTGGTGGAGTGAGCTGACATTTGAAGGTCTCGGATGGCAAAAGTTCATGCAGCTGACAGAGAAGAGAATGGGCACAGTATTTTGCAGATCCAGCCATGGAGATGTGGGGCTGGATTTCCACTCCTTGATTCTGGGTTACCCTTGGGAGTTGATGTGGTCAAGGGCCAGGAGCAACTGTGATACAGAAAGTCCTGACAAGTGTTTGTGTCCACTCTTGCTAGAAAGAACCCTTGCATGGCATCAAGAAGCCCAGGTTAACCCCTTGGAACAGAGCTTCCACTCATCCCAGGTGAGGCTCCACACATGTATCCACACAGGCCCTGCCAAGGGATATCCAGAATCAAGGGGCATGATGGGTGTTTGCTGTGCTCCCCTGCTCGGATCTTCTATGTAGCAGACACTTGTTGGTGAGGGGTCCAGCATGAACCTGGCACTGGGTCTGACCTATTTGTTCAGAATGTTTTGGCATTTGGAAATCTTATTTCATTTCCCCGCCACATGTTTCTAGATTTCTAACAAAAATAGTCAAATTCATGTGCTTTTTTTTTCCAGGAAAAAAAAGCTCTTTTCAAAAAGAGCTTTTTTACAAAGCACTCTTTCAGTTTTCCTCTTCAGCACAGAGGACAGAATATAAAGAGCCTTCACTATTCATATTTGCTAAAGAAAATACATGCCTTCCCAGCTGCCAGTGTTACTGAACAGAAAACACAATTACCGCTGGAAAAAAAATCAGGGGCTGTTATTCAATCATAAATGTTCTAAAGTGAGTGGGATGCTGGTTATGAGCTGAGTCAAGCGTTTGGAGAACATTTGAGGACCCGTGCAGTGAATTAAGTGGAAATGTGCTAAAATGAAAAAGAAAAGGCAAACCAAGCACCTTTTAGTTGCTTATTGGAAAAATATTTTTGTAGCTCACGGTTCTTGGTACCAAGTAGAGACTTGATGCTTGTTCGTGGAATGGACAAATGGGTAGATGGTGGGAATGTGTCCTGCTGCTCGGATGTCCCGACCTTGGAGGGATCAAGCTGCCATTAAAATGGGAGTTGAGCTCAGGAGCCATAAGATTCTTCCTTCCAGGCTCCACAGGACTCTAGTCAAAGTGTAAGGCCATCTCTTTTGTAGGTGACATTTCTCCCTACTCTATGATTCTGTTTTCTCTTCTGAAAATGAGAGGATTGGACCATTTTGAAAGTCCAAGTTTTGGTATTTGCTATGGGGCCATGTGTCTGGAGAAAGAAAAAGAGAAACATACATGCATACAGAGCGAGAGCGAGAGCGAGAGCGAGAGCGAGAGCGAGAGCGAGAGCGAGAGCGAGAGAGAGAGAGAGAGAGAGAGAGAGAGAGTGCATTAGACTTAGTCCCTTATTTGGCTTCTTATCAGCTACTTCTGTGACCATGAATAAATTATAAAAGTTTTATGTGCCTCAGTCTCCAAATTTTATCACAAGACAATCTCACTATTTGTAGAGTGGGGGAATTGGAAGTAAAATCTGGAAAATGGCAGGAACAAGGGCATTAAATAGCTAGAAAATACTGAATTCTAATGGACGAGGGGCAGAGAAGGGAGCATTAAACTGGTGCTATCCCAGGGTGTCTTGAGATCCACCTAGAAGTTTTGGCTTTATTCAACTCTTGGGGAAAACCCTGCCGGGCTCGTTCATCTCCACATCTTCATGTTGAATTATTTCTAAGTAATCCTTCTTCCAAATGTCCATGGCAACAAGTTACCATGTCTCAAGCTGCTAAACCAAGTGGCAGCTACTTCTCATTCCAGATGTTTTTCATTCTAAATTGTTGTTTCGAATGTTTTCAGCAAGCACACTGTGTGTGTGTGTGTGTGTGTGTGTGTGTGTGTGTGTGTGTGTGTGTGCATCCCCCCCTTCAACATTTCAGATGCCTGCTTTTGGGTTTTGCATGATTTGATGGTTTCATACCCCTTTGCTCCACCCTTTAATTACCCCACCAGCACTTGGCCTCTGCCCCCTACAAAGCTGTCTGTCTCCTGCTTTCTCTAATGGAGAGGCCTGGATCTCCCCCTAGGGCTGCCCTGCCCCTCCCCGGGAGGGAGGTGGATGGTGGCTATCTCCCTTGCCCTCCCATTTCCTGCTCTTATTCTTGGCTCCCTGCCAGGCATCACACATTCATAGGGATCTGGCCTCTTCCAGCTGAAGAGAAAGGCTGTTTCCATTCATGGAAAGCTCATTTGCCTCTAAGATCTAAGCCCTCACCCTGGAGAGGGCGTTCTCCCTTTCCTGATGTGACCAGGCAAGGTTGGAAGGCCCTGGCCCTCAGGGTTATTTACACTAAAAGTAAGTTAGGCTAGAGAACAGGGCGGTCTTTGTGGCCAAGGGGAGGGAGCGGGGGCTATCAATTCTAAATGACCTGGATTTGGGTCCATGTCTCATTTCTTAGCCTCAGGTAGTTTATTTTGTGAAATTAGAGTCGTAATACCCACTTCACAGCCTTCCTGGGAGGATGGTGAACAGAGAGGGCCTAGTACGTGACCTGGGGAATGGTGTCTGTTCCATAAACCTTTTCTATTCTACCCTCATGGCTTGCTAATCCCTTCAGGTCAGTCTGAGTTCGAGAATGGCACCTCCAAGGGTTCAAGTGTAGAGCACAATGAAGGGATTATTGACTGAAGTTGTGATGCATTCTGGGACACACAACAGCCATAAGCAAGCACAGGACAGCAGGAGGAGCACTGAGCGTGCCTAGTCAGAGTTGGAGCCACCAGCCAGGGGTCAGGACAGATGCACTTCGAAAGTCCTGGTGTCTTAGTGAACTGAGCTAATTTCTTCCTGTCTTTCCTAGGACTTGAGATTTCTTAAATCACATACACAAATCCAAGTTGATCTAATATCTCCCTCCTCTGCTTTCCTGCAGGGCTTCTATGGGTTGAGCCATAGTAGGGTGGACCTGGCTGTTAGAACGGAGATGATGCAAAGGAAAAAGGTCGTGTTGCACAGTAAATAACTGTAACGCTGTCCCACTTTGTAGGAAAGTGAGCCTTGTGCAAAGTGACTGGATACTTACCAATGACAAGACAATTCTTTGCTCCTCCCAAGTCCACCCTACTGTGTCTCTGCCCTTCTGGGAACCTTTGAACTTCATTATTCAGGCTCTCCTGTTCTCTGGCCCATGGTTGGGCCCTTATCCTCTGGCTCTTACATTTTCCCCCCTCTTCTTCTTCAGTGTTGTCTGAGACTCTGAGGGGTGGCACAGATGTCTCATTTAGGGCTGAGCACTCAAGAACTCTTTCATGTGTTTTGATTCACACCAGTCACTACCAACTGTGAAAAAAGAAGCTTCTAGAGCCGGGCGTGGTGGCGCATGCCTTTAATCCCAGCATTTAGGAGGCAGAGGTAGGAGGATCACCATGAGTTCAAGGCCAGCCTTAGAGTACATAGTGAATTCCAGGTCAGCCTGGGCTAGAGTGAGACCCTAGCTTGAAAAATAAACAAATAAACAAACATACATACAAACAAACAAATAAGCATCCCTTTAAAATAAAAGCTTCTCTGACCAAAGGTGAGAGCCACACTTATTTATGGGCATAAACGTAAACATTTATAGGACAGTATGGTGGGCTTAGCATATCCACCCAGCTAAACAATAGCAGTAGGTGCTTCCCTTCTAGGGCATCTGCGAAGATTGAAGAGTTAAAATATTATACAGGTCCCAAGTACTGGGTCCTTAGCAGACATCCAATAAAAGGAGGTATTCATAATAAAGGCAGACAGATGTTATTCATGTATTATAGACAGAGGCAAATGGGACTCAGAGAAGGTATGACATTTGCCCTAAATCAAACAGACAGTTCTTAAGTGGCCAAGCCAACTCTAACTCCGCATTGGTTCCCCTCCACTCTGCCGTCGTCATCTCCTGCTAATGGACTGTATATCCACAGTGCCTCTGCTTCATGAACTGTGAGAGGATCCATAAATATAAAAGGCTTGTGGTTCCAGACGTGCTAGCACAGATCCAAGTTAAATTGACTCTTGGGCAGAGCGTCCCTCACCCCAGTTCTCATAAGCTCAAATATATATGTGTTTTTTCTTAGTCCCCTGGGATCTTCTGTTTGGTTCCCAGCCCTTCACGACTGATGCCTAGGTGTCTGCATATTTCAAGGGGTGCCAGGAAGTCTCCAGACAAAATAAAATGTGCCGTAAAACACCGAGGGCACAGAACTCAGACACCTTGTTCTCTGTGTCAGGTTTTTTTTTTTTTTGAAAAACAAATATTGTAAAAGGCTCTCTTAACTATCCTGCTGATACAAACGTAAAAGCCAATAAAATGCAGAATTCTTTAAAAATTGTGGTGAAATATGTATAACATCTTTCCCTATTTTAATTAGTTTAAAGTATATCCCCCACCCCCAAACACACACGGGGGACTGAACCTAGGGCCCTGTGTATACTATAAATGTATGCTAAGGTTGAAGATATGGCTCACTGGTTAAAAGTGTTTGCTTGCAAAGTCTGTGTTTAATTTCCCAGCCACCCTGGACAGGAATTTGCTTGAAGCAGCAGGAGCCCCGATGAGCACACACATGCACACACATAATTTACATAAATAATATAATCAAAAGAATGTATGCTAACACTGAGCTACAGCTCAGACCCACCAATGTGAAGTGTACAGTTCTGAGTTATTCAGTTATATTCACATGGATCTGCAACCATCACCAGTATCCAGCCCCAGTTGAAATTCTGTGCTTGTTGAACACTAATGAACACTAACTTCCATTTCCCAGGCTGCACCCATCATTCTAATTTCTGATTATGCATTTATCTATCTGAGATATATAAGAGGAATTATGTAGTACATCTCATTTCATTTAGCACAATGCCTTTAAGGTGTAACATGTATCAGAGTCCCCTTTTAGTGTTGATGAACATTCCATTGAGTGATGGTTAAGTTTTGTTGTCACCTAGACCTGTTAGTGATACACAGTAATCTTGAGTGTCTAGTAGCAGATCTCCAAATTGAAGAGAGAAAGGAGGCTCAGGGGATTCAGAAAATCATGGTAGCTAGAAACAAACATCCCTTCCTTGGAGGGCAGTGAAGGGAGGAAATTCCAGAGACTCAGGAAGTCAACAAGTCTGGGGGTTGCAAGACCCCATCCTAAGGCTATATAAAGGGAAGGAAATCTCTCTCTTTTTCCCACCTGGCTGCTGGTGTGTTTGTGTGGTGTTGGTGATGGCTTCTCTCTTTCTCTCTCTGCTTGGACCTGTGAAAGGGGGCCAACCTTTTTTGCCATTATGGAATTTCAACTGGATCTGTAACTTCAATAAATCCTTTTCTCCTATAACTGTGCCTGGTTTGGAGGTTCATCCCAGCAGCGTGTGGCTGACTACAGCAATATGTATCATTGATGATCATTCCATCAATGGACGTTTGGGTTGCTTCCACCCTTTGGCAGTTGTGAACATGTGTGACCCTCATGAAAAGGAACACAAAGAGGAGAGATACTTGAAATAGCTTTGAGAAGACTCTCCAAAACATAAGGGATGAAATGTAGGAAGAGAGAAAAAGACAAGAATAAAGAGTAGCTTTATTTTTGAGGTTAGGTACTAGAGAATAACAGGTAACTAATCTGGAGATTAATGATTATATTAACAAGTGGACCCAAAGCCCACAGATGGAGGGCTGCCTGTGGGCAGGTAGTATGCTGTGAAAGGTGAGGCCCAGAGGTGTATATCACCAAGGAAGAGTAAAGAGTAGGAGGAGAGTGAAGACGAGAGGGGACTGGGTTTAGGGTTCTGCTCTATGTGGGATAAATTGGTTACAAGTGCATTTTCCTCACTGTCAATTGTGGCTAATCCTACCTCAATCCACCCCTTGAGGCACTGTGTGTGAGCACAGTAGCTGAACCTACTGACCTGCTCACTCCATGCCTGAAATGTTAATAATTATCCTGTGCATTGGACAAGGACCTCCAGGGAAAAGGAACAAATAGAATCTATGTTTGCATCACTGAAAGATTTATTTTAAGGGATTTGTTCATGTGAATGTGAAGGAAAGAAATCCAAAATTTGGTTAAGATAGTAGGTTGGAAACTCACAAGAGAAGTCTGATTTTCTGTTTTGGTCTGAAACTTATACTAGTGCTAGGGCTCACCGCCCCAGAGTGTGCTGCTTGGACTTGCTGATCTGGAGAAATCATATCAGAAATCAGGACTCCCCCACTTCCCCACTCCCCATCTTTCCATTATCCTTGGCCCTCTTTCCCTCTC
Organism: Zapus hudsonius; assembly: GCA_004024765.1. Classification (NCBI taxonomy): domain Eukaryota; kingdom Metazoa; phylum Chordata; class Mammalia; order Rodentia; family Dipodidae; genus Zapus; species Zapus hudsonius. The sequence goes on from PVHP010000629.1 coordinate 64,402, forward strand.
AAAGTTAGGACAGGGCTTTCTCTGAAGGTTTCTTATCTATATAAAAACTGGATCCTCCAGAGAGAAGATAGTTCCAGATCTCCATACTGAACTCCTATTCACCATGGAAGATTAAGCCCATTCATTGAGGAAGAGACTGAGAACCTAACGCCTAGGGGAACTCTGTCCCATCGTTGTTCTCTGGACTCATTCATTTCCCTTGAAAATCACTTGCTTCTGTTCTAAAACTGTTTGTAGCCCATCCTTTTCTTCACTCTCTGCAGATGGTAAATGCTTCTTTGAGTCTTACGCTTGCATGGCTCCCATGCATGTGATCACGTGAATAAATCTGTATCCCGTTTCTCTTGCAAATTTTACATTAGTGTCAGTATGTTTCAGCAGACTCAATTACGGAAACTTCCGAGGGTAAAGTCTGAATAACTGGATACTGGACATTGAGGCAGGGGTTCTGTGTTATCCCATGTTACAGTCTTGTAGCAGCCTTGTGGAAGTCAAGGGTTTATTTTGGCTTACAGTTTCAAGGGGAAGTTCCATCATGGTGGGGAAGGCATGGCTGAGCATCAGCTGGGAGGAAGCAGAGAGAGTGAGCTAGTTGGTACTGGCCAGTGGGCTGGACTATGAAATCCCAAGGCAGCCCCTAGGCACATACTTCATCCATCACAGCTCCACCTCCCCAAAGCTCTGTCAGTTTGGAATTATGATAAGGCTTATCATAAACACATGAGGCTATGGGGCGACATTTTATATTCTAGCTACCGTAAGAATTCATGACTTTGGAAATCTTATTTTTTTGCTCTTACGGGCTACTATAACCGATTAGATGAGGCCCACTTTAGTATATTTTACTAATATTTAGTATAATTTCTTTTGCTTAAGTCAGCTGATTGCAGATGAGTGTGTGTGCATGGTCTTATGTATGTGAGTAAGCCAGATGACAACCTCAAGTATTGTCCTCATGCACCATGCATCTTTGCCTTTTTTGAGACCCTGTCTCTTACTGGCCAAGAACTTGGCTAGATTGGCTCGTTAGTGAGCCTGGGGATCCACTTAACTCCAACTCTTCTGCACTGGGATTATAAGTATCTGGCATTCTTATGTGGGTTCTAGGAATCAAACTCAGGTCCTTTTCTGTTTAGTAATAGATCTGAAAAGCAGTTTTAGAGACTTGGGAGCATGGCACCCAGCAGCTGCTTTGGTGAGGAGCCCTCTGGTTGGTCCAAAACATCACAGAGAAATAGAAAGAAAAACAACCCAATATGGAGAAAACCAAGTCTGTGAGCTTGTTTTGCTAGGTCTCCATTCTTGTGAGAACCAACCGTGTACACCAAAGAACGATTAAGGCTGAGTGTGGTGTCTCACGCCTTTAATCCCAGCACCCAGAAGGCTAAGGCAGGAAGATGGCTGAGTTCAAGGCCAGCTTGGGATACAGAATAAGTTCCAGGTCAGCCTAGACTAGAGTGAGGTCCTGTTTCATAAAACTACAAAAAAGAAAAAAAATCAACATTAATACCTCCCAATAGTGCTTCCCTCAATTAATAAACTCACAATACCTTCTACCTTTAAAGATTCTACTGCCACTTAACATTGCCAAACTCAAGGATACATTTGGGAGACACGCTTGAGCTAGCTTGAATGAGTAAAAGTGGAGGGGCTGCAAATAGATGATCTTCCTAGTCACCAAGCTCTCTGCATTATTCTAGAGAGAGAGGAGGGAGGGAAGGAGAGAGAAAGAAAAAATGCGTACGCTAGCTACTGCAAATGAAATCCAGATGCCTGTGCCACTTTGTGCATCTGGCTTTACATGGGAACTAGGGAACTGAACCTGGGTCCTCAGGCTTTTCAGGCAAGTGCTTAACTGTTGAACCATCTCTCCAGCCCCTCTCTGCATTATTCTGGTGGTCATGGCACACTGGACTGAAAGGCCCTTGCTTGTATCTGCTATTTCCCGGGGAGCAGGGCCCCTTGGCTGTTGCTCTGCAGCTGAACCTATGGAAGAAAAAATTCTGGCCTGCATATGCCTCATTCCCCTGGGCTTTGGACAACCAGCTTCTTGGGGCCAGGTGATGGGCTTTTCTAGGTCAGGCTGAGGGGAATCCATGGGGCCAGAAGAAACTGTGCTTTTCCCAAAATCTGTGTCCCAGGAAGCTGGGGTTTCTTTGCCTTTCAGAGAGTTCAATTAATTGTCCCTGTCCCCCCTCTCCCTCACTTCAGCAACCTGCACAATCTGTGAAAATAGGAAGTTGGAACTGACCAAGAATTTTGGAATTTTGAGGACACGATCTCTTGTGGTTTTGTAACCAAGTTTCTTATTTCTGTTTTGCTTCTTGTCACTTTCACAAGGTTAAACATAAGCCCATCTCTGGTGGATAAAATTTGCACCCTCCAAATGTTTTGTGAATTTCAAGTAGTGTCTCCTCAAGACTGGTTGGTGCTCTGGGTTCTCCATCTTACCTAGATGTAGCCCTCACCTCAGCCTTGTGAGGTAGATGCTGTTAGCTCTACCTTGTCCAGTACTTGGCACTGGCCACAAGGTGACTTGGGGGGCGGGAGACTTTTCAATGATCTTCTTTGTTCTGTGTCCCTTTTAGGAACCCCAGATGCTGGAGCACTGAGTTGCCTATAAGGTAATGGAACTTCACTGAACTCCTGGAAGTTGTTCAAATCATACTTGCCACTCACGTCTTTATTAGTTGTTTACGCATTCATCCTGCACATGAATACCTCCCAAGTGGAAATCTTGTGCCAAGAAAAGAGCTAAAGGTGGACAGTGGTCATGTGCATGGCATGTGTGAAATCAGGAATGTGGAGACCTGGGCAGGGCGATGTGAAAAGATGCTGAATGACTGTCTGGCATGAGGCAGCCTTCCTCAGCGCTCCCAAATGGGAGCAACAGTGCCAGCCATGATCGTTCTGAATTCTAGCCCGGCTCCACAGCAGACACTCAGGCCCACTCAGGTTGGTGCGGAAGCACGAGAGGGTGGTGCCAGCTGAAGGGGTGTGTGATCACCTCAGTATGATCAGACAGATGTGTACCAATGTTTGCTGCATGAGGAACCATAGTCGTGACCCCACTGCCTCCCTGCCTCCCTCTGCCTGGGGTGAGCCATCCTCATGTTTATCTATCTAAGGCGTCTGTCCCCAGCCCCACTCTGACCCAGGAGAACTGTTCTCCAGGCTCTGCCTTCACACTCACTCCCCCTGCTTCACACAGCACTGTGGTTTTTAAAAACTCTTTAAAATTCTTTTTGCGCATGTGCATGGTGTGTGTGCATGTGTGTATGCACGTGGGTGTGTGTGCATGTGTATGTGTTCATGGTGTGTGTGCATGTGTGTATGCACGTGGGTGTGTATGTATATGGGTGTGTGTGCATGTGTGCACACACAGAAGCCAGAGATGAATATCAAGTGTCCTCCTCAGTTACTCTGAACCTTATTTAAAAAATACTTTATTTATTTACAAATATATATATATATATATATATATATATATATATATATATATATATATAGAGAGAGAGAGAGAGAGAGAGAGAGAGAAAATGTATGGGTACATAAGGGCCTCTAGCCACTGCAAATGAATGCATACATCATTCCATGCATCTGGCTTACATGAGCACTGGGGAATTGAACCCGGGTCATTAGGCTTTACAAGCAAGTGCCTTAACCACTGAGCAATCTCTCCAGCCCTCCACCTTATTTTTTTGAGACAATCTCTTACTGAACCTGGAGCTCTCGTATTCCGCTAGACTGACTGTCCAGTAAGTTTCAGGAACCCTCCTGCTTCCACTTCTTCAGCACTGGGATTTCAGGTGTGTGCCACCACACCAGGCTTTCACATGGGTCCAGGTCCACGCTCAGGTCCCCTGCTTGTGTAGCCATCCCCCCAGCTCCTGGGCCTGTACTTTCTTCTCTTTGCTGGTCCCTATATTTGGGTCACCTTCATCTTCACCTCTGAACCTCCCAGGCCCAGCTCCTCTCCCCGGGTCTGCTAAGTCTCTCTTTTCTTTGCCCTCTAGACCCGTCTATTCCGTTTGCTCTCAAATTAGTCATCAGAACAGTCGTCCCTGGCTCTCCGCACAGGCAATCTCTATTCTCACCAGGGGAATTTGGTGCTCAGCTGCCATAGATTTCATACTTACCATGAACAGACTTCTCATGTGTCACTTGCCACAGCACCACCCAGAATGTGTTTAAGTGTGCCCATTCTGCCACTGCAAACCAACTCCAGATGCATGCGCCCTTTGTGCATCTAGCTTAAAGTGGGTGCTTGGGAATCGAACCTGGTCTGGCTTTGTAAACAAGTGCCTTTAACTGCTAAGCTATCTCCTCAGCCCATAAACCTGCTCTTTATAAATTATGCATCTGGAGTTGGTTTGCAGTGGCAAGAGGTCCTGATGCTCCCAGTCCCATATATATATGTTTATTTGGTTCATGGGAAATCCAAGAGTTTGGTAAGTATGGCACTGACATCTGGCAGGTCCTCATCTGCATCAAAGCATGGTGGAGGGTATCAGATGGTGAGGGGGCATGTGTGGGAGACAGACAGGGCAATCATCTTGTCTTTTGACCAGAGTCTATTACTGCTAGCAGGAATCCAATTTAGTGCTAATGTCATTAGTTCATTTATGAGGGCCATAAGAGCTCTCTCTCTCTCTCCCATGCATGTATATATATATATATATATATACATATATATATGTGTGTGTGTGTGTGTGTGTGTGTGTGTGTGTGTGTGTGCCTGTGTGTTCAAAGGTGTGGGTGCAAATGCACATGCGTGGACATGCCCATGAGCCAGAGTTTTACGTTGAACGTCTTCCTCACTTGCTCTTGACCTTATTTACTGAGATGGCATGACTCCCTGATCCTCGAGCTCACTGACTCCACTTGTTAAGCTCTCCTGTTTGCCTAGGGTTCTGCTGGCTGACTTCCCGGCACTGGGGTTGAAGACACGAGCTGCCACACCAGCATCTATGGATTCTGGGGATCTGAATTCAGGTCCTCACGCTTGACTGACCGAGCCATCTCTCCAGCCCCTAGGGCAATTATCCAGGGGCAATTCCATTTCAGCGTGAATTCTGCAGGGTGTTCACTCCATGATGGGCTAGGCCAGGAGGAGGGACGACTCTCCTCCCTGGGCTGTGCAGACGGAGTGCTCTGGTTCTGACTTCCCATTATAAATCCAACTCCTCTCTGCACATTGCTGGTTATCCTTCCAAGAGTCATTGATGTTCACCACTAAACACCCCATGTGACAACGTCTTCCTCCCCATGCAGGGGGGGGGGATCTCCGAAGTGCCTGTGGAGAGTGAAGGAGATGGTGCAAGTATGGGTCAGAGACCTCCAGACCACAGTGTTGTGATGGGTCAGGCAATTCCAGAGACACCCCCCCCCCTTGAGTGGGAGGTGTCTATCCAGAGCTAAAACCTGGGTGCTAAAACTGATTGGTCAGATATGAACCAATCAGCTGTCTCTCTTACTCACCTGGGGAAAACTTAAATTAACTTTCCTAGAAAAAAGCGCTCTCTTCCCCACATGGCAGGTTGGCAAGCGGACCGGTAAGGTCTCCTCAACTCCCACCACAGCCTGTGGTGAGGGGCTGGATTTCTCTTCCACCTGAATCTTTTCTTCTCATGATCTTTCCCCTTTCTGCTTATTTAAACAACATAAGTTCTGTTAAAACTCACCACGACTTCCCCCCACACTGGTGGTTGGAGAACTCTGTAACTCCCCATGTTCCCTTAAATAATAAAGTCTCCCACTATACTTTAATATCTTGTTATCTATGATTTTAATTCTTTAACTTTGTAGACAAGAGCTCGGGTACTCCTTACATTTTGGGGCACATTGGAATTTTTGCTGGGCATTCTCTAAATTCTCACCCCCAGCTCACCCCGTTTCAGTGTGGCTCTAACATCTGCCAAGGGAAAGAAGGAAGAAAACAGACACCCATGCCTGCAGCTCTCAGACCCTGGGAGCTCCAAGATGGCTCCTTACAGAGGTTCTGTGCTGTGCAGAGAGGGCTCCATGCTCCCTGGGTGCTTAGTCATTGGCTGGCAGAAGCCCAGGGAAAGCAGCCTCCATGCAGGATCCCTCCTGGGAGATCTGCATGCGCCCCTCCCCCCACAAAGGACACCTGTGGACCCACATACCCACATGGCCAGAGTGCCAAGTAGCTTTTGCTTTGCACTTCGTTACTCACCTTTGGATGACAGATTAAATGAGGAAATGTAGACAAGATGCTTTCCATGGTACAACTGTTCAAAAATTGTTACCTTCCCACAGGGAAGCAGTGGAATATATACAGTATCAGCATAGGAGATACTGGAGAGAGGTGACCAGGGTTCAAATCTCTTTTCTGCTGCTTGTCCTTGGTGGGACTTTGGACAGGTAACTTAACCCCTATGGGATCCAGGTTTACTTTTGGAGGAAATAATTCTTCTTAACCTCATGGGGTTGTGAGAAAGAAATGAGACAGCTATTATGGGATAATTGGCAGAAGCCTAGAATCATCTCTTTTCACCGGTCATGTGCGACCATGGTCTGCAGGGGGCAGCATGCTCATATTAATCTGATGGAAGTCTGCTCTTCAGTAACTGGGCATTTGAAGTTCTAGGCAGCAAGAAAGAATGAGTTCACAGCAAGGAGAGTGACCACATTCATGACAGAATGTGTCAGGAAAGATGCAGATGGCATGGGATAACAGGCAGTGTTGATAAAAATAACCTTTATCCGTGGGTGGCTGCGATCAAATAGAATAGATAAAAATATAAAAAGTTTTAAGTAAAAATTTAGAACATGGACAACTGAAGCTGAACATGCAAAACACAGGTTTTTGCAGGGCTGGTAGCTCAGCAGGTGCAGCTTGCCTAGCGTGCATGAGCCCTGGGTTCAATCCCCAGCACTGCTTAAACTGGATATGGCGATGCATACCTGTGATGCCATCACTCTGGAGGAGGAGGCAAGTGGATCAGAAGTTCAAGGTCATCTTCTGCCACATATGGAGTTTGAGGCCAGCCTGGGCTTCTTTAGACTCTGTTTCAACTTCTACCTTCCATAAGAAAACAGTCTACCTGTTCTTTCTGGGTGTGTCTGAGGGGAACCTAGGGGTTGGATGTCCTGGGTTTTAGTTCTATATTTGGGCAATTTGTGTCAGAGTTCAAGTCAGATGTACTTAAAGATGAATAGTCCAAGGATAAGTCGAGTGTGCAGCAGCTTTTGACTTAAAGAACACATCGGGACCTGATTTCTGCAGTCTCTACTAGCTGGTGGACTAAGCCATGCGGATCATCTCTTGGTGAGATGCAGACAACCACCTTAGGAGCAGAGCAAAGGGCCAGCCAGGGCTTGTTATTGTTCTTACTCTGTGCCAGTCCATATTGATCCTGACCTCTAGAAATGCAGGGCATTTCCCTAAGTTCTCTAGCATCTTAAACAAAGGAAGGGATTTTCCTACATATTCCAAGTACCTATCACTCTTCCTGGGCACTAATTGAGATGCCGACCTCCTGACCTCTTAGGCATCTCTGGGGACCATCATTAACCGTCACCAAATGCAAAAATCTATACTTCCATTTACCCTCTATTATTTTGTTTTCCACCTAATTGCTGAAATCCTGGCCTCATTCTGCAATACAATTCTTCAGCTTCCCTTTTCACTTCACCCGCATCTCAGAGACTGTCTCATGGCACCCATATATATTGACCTTCTCCTTTCTCCTGCTCTACTGGCAGCGTGTGAGACTGATGGGCATTGAAACTCCTTCTAGTTTCTCCTTTTAAAATGCAGTGCTGGAAATGTCCTGTGAGTGACCTGTCTATTTCACAGATCTTTCAGTAGGATGGATGCCGATATATCCTGGTTACAGGGGTGAGGCTTGCAGAACCTTCCCTTGCTTTCTTCCTCTTTGGTCATGTTCCTTCACTTCTCTCCCTGCCCCTTCTTCCCTTTTTTTTTTATTCTGAGAAAGAGTCTCACGTAGTTCAGGCTGGCCTCATATTTACTATAAGCTGAGCACAAGCTTGCACATGGGATCCTCTTGCCTCGACCTCTCCAGTGCTAGGTTACCAGTGTGCACCACCACAAGCAGTTTATGCAATGCTGGAATAAACCCAGGGCTTCAGTAATGCTAGGCAGGCCCTCTGCCAACTGAGCCACAGCTCCAGCCCCTTCCCATCAGTTTGAACACTCTATCTCAGCCCTCAGTAGACAGGGAAGGTCTGATGTCAGGTATAGCGCTGATGGGCTGGATGGTCAGGGACCCCATAGTGACTCCAAATCCTAGCCTGAGTCTGGACAAATCATGTCACCTCTTACTCAGTGGGAGGTGAGACTGTCAACAGTATCTAATTCACATTCCCAGTCTGAAGGTCATTGTGAAGAGAGTTCTGACTTCTGAAACACCAGGAACAGGCCTCTGGCAGGCAGCAAGCACCAAACCATTGTGTGTGGCTGTTCTTCAGCTTGTCTGATGGGCCTGGACTGTTTTGGCAAGACCAAAGTGTGAGAAGCTTCAAGATGCCTGTGGTGTCTGAAACCTGAGCATAAACCTCACCACTAGATTTCATTGAAGTAAGTTAAGTACTTTAATTGAAAACCACTTAAGATATCTTTACATGGAAACACAGACTGTGACAAAGAATGCATGGAAAACTGGCATGAAATAGAAAGAAGTTTTAAAAATTGAACTTTTTGGCTGGAGAGATGGCTCAGTGTTTAAGGCACTTGCCTACAAAGCCTAATGGTCTGGGTTCGATTCCTCAGTAGAGCCAGATGCACAAAGTGGCACATGCATCTGGAGTTCATTTGCAGTGGCTGGAGGCCCTGGCGTGCCCTTTCTCTGTCTCTCTCTTCTTGAAAATAAATAAATAAAAATATTTTTAAAAAATTGAACTCACAGCTGGAGAGATGGCTCAGCGGTTAAGGCACTTGCCTCCAGTGCCTAAGGCCCCGGGTTCAATTCCCCAGTACCCATATAAGCCAGACCCACAAGGAGGTGGCCCTGGTGCTCTCTCTCTCTCTCTCTATCTCTCTGCTTGAAAATGAATAAATAAATTATAAAAAAAAACAAAGAAGCTTTAAAAAAAATTGAACTCACACTGGATGTTCTTGCACCCGCCTGTCACCCCAGCACACAGGAAGCTGAGACAGAAGGATTGCTCCAAGTTCCAGGTCAGCCTGGAAGACATAGTGAGTTTGAGGCCAGGCTGGGCCACACAGTAAGGTCCTGTCTCCTCACCCCCCAGTCTAACTCCTGTTGAGAAGGCTGCCATGGAGAGGTACTTAATCCTCTTTGGGTGTGTGCTTGCTTTGGGTGATTCTGTGGCAAAGAAGTTATGATAATCCATGGTGCTTTGCTTTCTGAAAACAGGGCTTTCATGAGTTTAGGTTTGCTGGCATTAACCATTGTTCTCACCAAGGAAATATGCATTATTCCCATAGACAGGCCATGTTGATGCTTCCTAAGAGCAATGAACAGATAATATGCTTGTTTGGTGTTGTATCAATAGTGGGGGTTTTAAATAGCCAGCTGACTGGATGTCCTCCACCCCCTAGGTTGATGAGCACTGAGAGAGACTGGGTCAACCAGAAAATGGACGATTTCCAAACTTCTGGAATCACTGAGCTCTCGGCTTCATTTACACCACCTGTCACTCTGTGTTCTTTCCTTTTTCTGTGTGTCTTAATTTTTTCACATCACAGTCTAACCAGTTAACAGTTTCATATGCCTAAGGCTGGGGAGATGGCTGAGCAGTTAAAGGCTCTTGTTTGCAAAACCTATTAGCCTGAGTTCAATTCCCAGCACCCGCATAAACCTAGACCCACAATATGGTGCAGGTATCTGGTGGACATTTGCAGTGGCAAGAGACCCTGGTGTGCCCATGAGCAAACATGCAAATAAATAAATAAATAATAAATATATATTTTAAAATTTTAGTATGTCTCCCCCACCAGTTTATCAAGGTGAAATAAAAAAATCCACTTAGTTCCTTAATGAATATATGAATTTGGACAAGTTAGCTAAACAGCCTTTCTTCCTCCCTCCCTCTCTCACTCCCTCCTTCTCTCTCTACTTCCCTCTCTCCTTCCCTCCTTCCTTTTCTCTCTCCCTCCCTCCTCCCTCCCTCCCTCCCTGTCTCCCTTCCTTCCTTCCTTCCCCCTGTTTCCTTTGTGTGTGTGTGTGTATGTGTGTGTGTGTGTGTGTGTGTGTGTGTGTGTGTGTGGTGTGGTATGTGTGATGTGTAGTGTATACATGTGTGTGCAGATGCAGGTGGCCCATGTACATGCTTGTGGAAGAAAAAGAAGAATGTTTGGGTGTCTTTCTCTTATTTCTTATTATGTATTTTTTTTGAGATGGGGTGTTTCAAAGATGGGGTGTCTCAACTCCAAACTGCTATCAGTCAACAATCCCAAGAGATTCTCCAGTCTCCTCCCCCTGCAGACTGGAGTTACAGATGTGAGTGTCCACATCCAGCTTTTCACATGGGCTTTGGGGGAGAGAACTTGGTGGTCTCTAACCTGAGAAACCTTTATATTTAAGTGACAAATGCTCTTAAGAGCTGAGCCATTCCACAGCCCTCTCTTTTATTTTGCAGTTCTGAGGAATGAACCAGGCACTTTACCACACACATACATCTCTAGTCCTATTTAAAATTGTCATTCATAGGCGAAGTCTCTCTTATGGTCTGGGGAGGTCTTGAACTTGTGATCCTTGTGCCCTGGCCTTCCAGGTAGCTGGGATTACAGGTATGCATTTCCCACACCACCCCCACGTGTTTTACAAAATATGTTTATTTATTTGAGAGGAGAGAGAGAGAGAGAGAGAGAGAGAGAGAGAGAGAGAGAGAGAGAGAGAGAGAGAGAGAGAATGGGCACACTAGGGCCTCTTGCCACTACAAACAAACTCCAGATGCAAGCGCTACTTTGCACATCTGGCTGTATGTGGGTTATGTGGGTATGGATACTGGAGAATTGAACCCAGGCTTGTAGACCTTGCAAACATGCACTTTTAACCGCTAAGCCATCTCCCCAGCCTCAGCTAATTTCTTTTTTGTAAAATATTTATTTATTTATTTTTTAACAAATAGAAACTTTGTATGAACAATTCATGTGTAGGTACCACTATTTCTCTCCTCCCTGCCCCCATTCCACCGAGGACCCTCCTCCGTGGGATTGCTGGAATGATCCACGGAGTGGAGGGCTCTGAGTGGCCCAGCCACTTTGTGTAGATTTAGTCCAGTGTCTTCTATTGGCTTGTTTTTGACATATGAATATGTGTGTGGTGTGCATGCATGTGTGCATGCATGTCCATATGTGTGTGTGCATGCATGTCCATATGTGTGTGTGCATGCGTGTCTGTGTGACTGTCCGTGTGTGTGTGTGTGTGTGTGTGTGTGTGCATGTGAAGTCCAGAGGATGATGTAAAGTGCCCTCCTCAGTCACTCTCCACCCTCATTTTTTTTTGTTCTTTAACTGGAAAGCTTTTATTAAAAAGTCTGTATTATTTGTAACTCTAAAAAGGACTATAAATTTAAATACATTCTTAGTAGTAAAGTTAGAAATTTTTTCTTTTCTTTATTATCCATAATTAGATACATTAGATATTTTTTAAAAATATGTTTATTATGAATCAGTATAGACATTGTATGATCAAATCTTGTGAAGGTGTTCCCGTATCCCACCTCTCTGTCCCCTACCCACTGGGGTCTTTCCTCAGTGTGCATACTGGATCTGTCCATAGGTTAGGGGTTATGAACTGCACCAGAGGGAGCCAGTTTTTCTTTCTTTTTTTCTTCCCCCTTTGTGTATTGTTACTGAGGGGGGCAATGTCTCTGGATATTCTCTCCCACCATGGCTCTTACAATCTTTTGGCCCCTCTTCTGCTCAGTTCCCTGAGTCCTAGTGGGTGACTCCTAAGTCTGCTTTATTGTTGAGATCTTAAGTATAGGATTTTGCCATGGATCCCAGTTCCAGTTAAGGGTTCCTTGTCACTAAGTGGATCTCTTAGCCAATCAGTAAGCTGTTGATTACCCTCCTTGGTTTAGTGCCACTATTGCACAGATGAGCATTTCTTGACTTGCTGGTCTCTTCCATACAGCCATATGTTCAGCATTCTTGTGACAACTGTCTATATTGGATATCAGTGGTCTCTGCTTTCTCCAAATATCATTGATCAGTTTCCCCTGGCAGCTCATGCCACACCTTCCAGTGCTACTACACATGCTACCATCTGGGATCTGGTTACCATTCTGGATCTAACAGGGTCTCTTGGTGTTGTTTGATGGCACTCTGTGATTTCTTCAGCAACAGGGTTTTTACCTTAGGCCTAGAGCAGGTATTCAAGAGCTTTGACAGAATTCTGTCACATTTTGGGGACCTTTTAATATATTTTATTTATTTGCAAGAAGGGAGAGAGAGAAAAAGAGAGAGATAGCGAGTACATATAGGAACTCCAGGGCCTCCTGCCACTGCAAATAAACACTGTATGTGATATTCAGTGCATCTGGCTTTACCTGGGCACTGGGGAATTGAACCAATGCGATCAGCCTTTGCAAGCAAATACCTTTAACCATCACCAAGCCATCTCTTCACCCTACACTCTAATTTTTGAGACAGTGTCTCCCTCTGATGTAGCTAACGAGCCAACTCTAGCAAGCAAGGCTCAGGTGTCTTCTTGTCTCTACGGCCTCAGCACTGGATTACAGAGGCCTACCAGCAGGCCTTGCTTCTACATGGATGCTGGAGGTCTGGATTCAGTGCAACCTACACAACGCATCAAAGCCCAACTCATCCTCTTGATGCCAATTCAGACCCCCATCCCTGAGCCCCCACCTAGACCCTCCTACATGTCAGCAGGCACTGACATTGCTTTCTCTGATGCTGTATTCACTGTCACTCTACTTGTTGCCAAGATCATTAAAGTCACTTCTGTTGTCATGAGCCTCAGCCCACTCTCTGTTCAGCTACAGGCCTTGTAAGCGACATAAACATGTATAAATAATGTAGCCTTCCTATGCCTCAGTTTCCTCATCTACAAAATCTGTTTTGTTTTTCAATGTGTATTTTCAATGTAAATTTCATATCCCTTTGACAAAAGATCTAACCTCATTTTTTTGAATGTAAGGTCCTTTTACATCCTAGGCAAGTACTCTACTATTTTTTTTAAAGAGAGAGAAAGGAGAGAGAGAGAGAGAGAGAGAGAGAGAGAGAGAGAGAGAGAGAGAGAGAGAGAGAGAGAGAGAGAGAGAGCAAGTACTCTACTATTTAGCTTCATCCTAATCCAGGATCCAACCTTTTGATCAGTGTGTGGCCCTGAATTTTGTAAGGATCACCTGCTAGGCCATCTACTTGCATATCTGTCCTGTCCCATTGAATTAGCATGTGATTCACCTTGCTCTCTTTCAGCAGGTATTTTTGATTTACAGTGTTGGCCAACTTTGTAGAAATGTGACTTTCACACCTGTATGGGATCATGTTTCCTGAAATTCACTCTTATAGCACTTCTAGTCCTCCCCAGCTCTGGGATGTGTAATTATATACCCCCTTTCAGCTCTGTCTGCTGAAGTTCCCCTGTTAGGGTGCTGTGTTTCCACCTCACCTTCCAGTGACCCTTAAAGGGGTTGTTACCTGCGAGGTGGATTTCAACGCTGAGGCAATTGCATTGTGAGCAGTCGGAGCCAGTGGGTGTGTGTTGAGTTGCCTGTGGGCCTGGTCTTCATGATGAGTGGCTAAGACACCCCACATGATGTCATGGTTGGAAGCAGAGAGGGGACACACCTAGCTGGGCGTGCTGTGGTCATTGTGATGGTCACCAGCAATAGTCACATACTGTGATTAAAATTAAAGTTAAATAAGGGCTGGAGAAATGGCTCAGGGGTTAAGAGCACTTCCTGTAAAAGCATAAGGGACTGAGAGGTCCTAAGATGCCTCAGTCTGATTCCCCAGTAAACACTTAAACAGCTGGGTGTGGCCATGCATGCCTGTAACCCCAGCATTGAGGGAGGAGAAACTGGAGGATTAGTGTGGCTTGTGGGAAAAAGAGGCAAGCTTTGGAATCAGTGAGAGACTGTCTCAAGGAAGCATGCTGAGGGCATGATGGCGGGAGACACTGAGCTCTCCTCTGGCTCCTGCACGCGCACGAGGTACTGCAGCTCCCCACACACATGCACATACCACACCATGCATCCTACACACATGCATATGTGAAAACAATAAAGATAATTAAAGCTAATTTCAGTCAGTAAGGTGCAAACATAAGAACGCGAGCTCAATCCTCAGTACTCACATGGTGGCATGTGCCTGTGGTCCCAGCACTGGGCTCAATGGCCAGCCAGTCTAGCAGAATTAGTGAGTTCTGGAATAATTGGTGTGCAGGACGTGCTCTTAACCACTGAGCCATTTCTCTAGCCCATAACAAGCAAGAGACCATGTCTCAGAAAAGGTAGATGCATCATTCCAGAAGATGACAACTGAGGTTGGTCTCTGGCCTCTACATGTGTGTGTACATATGTACCCAGACACATATATACCAATACATATATACACATGCATTAAACATGAAAATCTCCATTTCTTAGTTATACGTGTGTGATGGTTAGGTTTTGTTGTCAACTTGGATCTTTTAAATTATCTTTGGTGGGTCTCTGAGGATGTTTACAGGAAGGCAGCCTCTCAGTAGGGGGCAGGATGTAAGGAAGCTCAGGGGAGCTAGAAATGAACAGCCCTTCCTGTGTGGGCAGTGCAGGAAGGAAATTCAAGAGACTCAGGAAGCCATTAAATCTGAGATAGGATTGCAAGACCCCACCCTAAGCCTATATAAAGGAGAAGAAATTCTCTTTGGCCCTCCCTGCCTGTTCCCTGTTCTGTGTGTGATGTAGGTGATGGGTTTTTCTCTCTGTTTAGACCTGTGAAAGAGGGTCAGCCTCTTTCGCTGCTATGGAACTTCCCCTCAATCTGTAGTTTCAATAAATCCTTTCCTCCCCCAAACTGTGCCTGGTTTGAAGATTCATCCCAGCGGCGTGTGGCTGACTGCAACAACGAGCCACATTTCAAGTGCTCAGCAGCACTTCTAGCTATGAGCATCTATTTGGGGATATAAGAAGTTTCATCACCTAGAACGTTCTATGGACTTAGACTTCTCTGAAGTGGGGAGACAGGAGCAGCATACTGAGGCTTCCAATGAGAAAGTAGAGCCTTGTCCCTTGGCCCCTGTGATGGGACTGGGGAGAGTTGCATGGTTTTGGGGGCAGCCACTGAACATGGCAGAACACAGCTTCCAAGGAACATACAAATCGAGTGAAACATGCTTCATGCTTTATAGAGAGGTTGGTCTCATATTCTGGCTAAACACAGTCTTGAGAGAATTGAGGCAAATGGGAATCCCAGGAGACACGCCCTGCACTGAGCACTTATGTAATTATTTCATCCAACTGCAAGGGGACATGACATTACCTCTACTTTATGAGCAGGAGACTGAGGACGAGAGAGGGGAGTTTAGAGGGAGGGTCTTCTTCACTTTCCATATTTCCTCATTCTAGGCACGAGGGATCTGAGTGCTGGGTCCTGGACATGCTGAGCTCTTCGAAGCAGGGCTCGGATTGGGGTACAGGCCAGCACTCTGGATTTCAGGAAAGATAGAATGCAAAGCAGAGAGGAGCGGGCAGGGCAAGGCAAGGATGGGATAGTCCTAGCTTGCGGAGATGCGTCAGATGCCTTGAGTTCATGAGGTGACAGGCGTACCATGGGACCTCAAGACCCTTGAAGGCAGCACTGTGCGGCAGTGGTTCCGAGTGTGGACTCTGTGCCACACTGCCCTTCTCAAAAGCCCTGTGCTGGCATGTGTCACTTTGTCACAGCTGAGATGAGCTGAGTATCAGTTTCTTCATCTATACAGTGGTTATGAATATTATTATTGCCATCATCTTTGCAGCCTCAGATGTAAATACCACACTTATAGACATTAGGCCCTCCATAAAAGTAGAATATTTTTTATGGTGTTGGAATTGAATCCAAGGCTTTGCACATGCCAGGCAATTACTCTACCATGAATTATACTCCAACTCTTAGACCCTAGCATAGAATTGAATCCCTTTGTGAAGATTGGAGAATGTCAGGACCAAAGTCTATGTCATCATAGACCTCCTCAGATCTGGATTGAGGCAGTGTAGAAATTTTAACACGATTCACTTCTGGCTCACTGAAATTATTAGCTTTGTGACGGAAACCCCCAGAGATTTGCCCATTTACTGTAAAGATGGTTATTTGATTCCATCACTTTTGGCCCTTGGCTTCATCAATGCTGGGCCTAGAAGTTGTCCAATTACTGTTTCCTATGTATGCTGATGATGTGACCATAAACACAGAATGGCTGTGCTCATGAGTTTTTCATTACTGTAACAAACACCTGAGATAAATCAACTTTAAAAGAAGAGAGGTTTATTTTGGCTTACCGTTTTGGAGGAGTCATTCGTGGTTGGTTGGCCTTGTGGTGGTATAGCTCATTGTGGTGGTTGGTGCTGGAAGCCTCTTACATTGTGACAGCCTGGAAGCAGAGAAATAGCAAGAGACCAGGGTCCCCAAATCCCTTACAAGGAGCCACCTGACATAAAGTTTCCCATTAAGCTCCATCTTTTATAGTTTCCATGGCCTTCTAGTAATGCCAAGCTGAGGAGAAAACCCTTAACACTTAACACTTTGGGGGATGTTCCAGATCCAAAGAATGGGGGCAGTTAAAGACTAGTTTGAGGAATCAGCTATTTTGAAAATATCCAGTTCCAAATTCAAGCCCAATTTCCAATTTGTTCATCTTCATAGTCATAAGAATTAGCTTTACAAGGTTTTCTCCAGGGTTGGCCAGACCCATATTCTGTCTTTCTGGGAATACCAATGAGCTTTAGGTAGAAAGGCAATTTTCTTCTATGTGGACATCTCAGAGTTAAATTCAACATCAGAGATACAGTGATCAAGGTCACTGTCACCAACAGCATGCTGACAGATATAGATGTCTATTATAGATGCCAGTCCTTACTACCCAGGACCATTTGGTCGTGAATAGGCATAATGACAATCCAATTCCCAGCTAATCAGCCTGCTCCCAATAGACCCTCTTGAGAGACTCACACACTGAAGGACTATTAGGACCCCAACTTCTTGAAAGAAAAGGCTTTTGCACTGGGTGCCTCAGTTGAGTTTTCTAGGTGGAGGTGTAAAGACAGAGTATAAATACTGCTTTCTGGTGTGTGTGTGTGTGTGTGTGTGTGTGTGTGTGTGTGTGTGTGTGTGTACCTGCCTGTGTGCCTTAGTGATGGAGACACACCTGTTCTAGGACTCAGGCTTGGTGTTCACCTGCGCTGCAGTCACAAAGTCCTGTTACCTTGTGTGGTTTCATGAGGAAGCCCGGCTGCTTTATTTTATTCTTTACTTTTATGTTTGTGTGTATGTGTAGCTGCGCGTGTGTGCATGTGTGGAAGCCGGAGAACAATCTAGAGTATGGTGTCTTCAGATCCTATCCGCTCTTTTGGTTTTTGGTCTATGTCTCTCCCTGGTCTGGAGCTTGTCTATTTAGGTTAGATTAACTAGCTATTGAGCCCTCCCTCACCGCCTCCCCAAAGCTGGTATTATAAATATACACACAACTACACCTGGCTTTTTTTTTAAAACTTGGGCTTTAGGGATTGAACTCAGGTTAGCAAGGCAAGCATCTGACTGACAGAGCTATCATACCAGCCCCAGACCAGGCATACTAAAGTCATGGTCACTGATTGGCATTCCCTAGTACCAACCTCTGATCTCCAATCTGGAACCTGAGACACTAGTCCTGCTTGAGTTGACTGTGAACTGTGGTACGCTGGGCTCCTGCCTTAGTCCCTGTGCTGCACACCCATTTCACCTGTAGGAGACTTACCCCGGGGGTTTTAAATACCACTTTTCCATTTTCATTCTCTCCAGGGTATCCACTATGGGCTCCCATTCATAGTGTCACGTTTAGTTTGGTTTCATGACAGAACCTTCTAAAGCTCTCTCTTGATGGGCACTACTTTCTGGATACTTTTTTTTTTTTTTGAGTCAGGGTTTCACTCTAACCCAGGCTGACCTGGAACTCACTCTTAAGCCTCAGGCTGGTTTAGAGCTCCTGATGATCCTCCTACTTCAGCCTCCGAAATCCTGGGATTAAAGACATGTACCATTATCTCTTTCAATGGGCTCTCTTTTCTGCCCTGGGCACCTACAGTCATTTTATGTCCCAATTACTTTGCACTCAGGTGGGTCATAGACTCATCCTTACCCATGAAATGTGAGTGGTGCTGATGGGTGTCTGTTACAGGAGCAAATATTCAAGAACCAGTGTGCCCTGATTTTATTCTCTGTCCTCCCTCAACACAGAGCAAGTGGTCAGCAAATGAAAGGTTACAATGCTGCTCTTGTGAGGAAATGAGCTGATGGGATGGCTTGAGAGACAAAGCAGAAAAGATTCTTTGGAAAACAGAGAGAAATCAAGTTTAATTGAAAGAATAAAGTAGATGGGAATGGAGGCTGTTTTGGACTCATGATCTGCTATTATTAACTTGATATAAGTTCCCAAGCCTATTAAAATAGTCACTTATGTGGCTTGAAGTTTAATAACAAAAGAGCTCCCCTGAGTTGCAAACAACAGAAAAAATGCTGACATTTAGAAAAATGGGCCCCTGAGGTCCTTTAGCTGGTAAATGACTTTTAAACTAGAAGTGATTGACCAATCACCTTCCCAACTCCCCCGAAAGGCTCTCTTTAACTCCCTGCAAAGAGGACTCTCTTTAATTCATGAAGTGACAATTTTGCAATTATAAGGAAGGTTTGGTAATGGGAAAAGAGGGGTGTTGGGATTTGGTTTTTATTATTATTATTTCTGAGGCTCCTCACTGCTCCAATTTTAAGTCAGACAGATTATTTAGCTCGCTGCTCTGTGAGCTATTGAAGTTTGGGCTTAAAAGGAAATCTGATGTTCGGCTAAGTACGCTCACATGGGGGCAGAGAGCTGCTACTGCACATTCAGAAGGGGGCTTGTTTCTGCCGTGAGCCTCCCAGGGCCGTGCAGGGTGACCTCTGAAATGAAAGCATAACCAAGAAAAGATAAGGCTTCACGCCTGATCTGCAAGATGGTTTCTGGTGATCTTCAAGATATCTTAAGTCAAGAGTACTTAGAGCCAGAAAGCCCGGAAGTGGGGAGGGAGGAGGGGGACCACCCAACGTCTCAGTGATATCATACAATTGATTCTTAGTGTTCTGAAACTCTTTGGAAAGTCTCTTTGTTTCCTTTCTTGTCTTTCCCTTTCCTTGGACCCCTCCCCTCCCATCATCTGTCTTACACACACACACACACACACACACACACACACACACACACACACCCTTTTCCTGGGGATAGTTTTCACACTGTTTTGTCTTTTGGAAAAGAAGAGGCTGCTGTCTTTGAAACTATGAAGATGGAACAAACTGGACTTGTGAGCTGTTAGCGGGAAGGCAAGAGACAGGCGGGGGAAGTGCCTGTCTTCGCTGGCTTTCTCATGGTTGTGATCAAATATCTGACAGAAAACAACTGATGCTGGAGGCAGGAGATCATGGTGGTGTGTCGGGGATGAAAGTTTTTGATCTCCTGGCAGGCAGGAAAGGATATAGAGAGAGAGACACACACACACAGAGACACAGAGAGACAGAGAGAGAGACAGAGAGAGAGAGACAGACAGAGATATAGCCCCCCATCCCCAGGGCATGCCTTTAGTAACCTACTTCCTCCAGTAAGTCCTCTCTTCCACTTTTCACTACCTCCCAACAATACGTTGTGGGATCAGCACATTCATTACCTTGGAGCCCGTATGATCTGGAACACATGTGAGCAACTATTGGACCTGTACTCATAGTGGGACACCAAGATTTACATTCACTCATTTCTGTGAGCTTTATATAAATAGCAGGGAGAATGTCAACTACCATTAGAGATTTTTAAAACAGGTAAAATCATGACTCTCACATAAATATAAAATAAGTAAATGAAAAATACTCATTAATTAAGCAAGGGACTCCCCCCCCAAAAAATGAATGAACTAAGGCTCTCTATCTCTGTAATTAGACTGGACACTGAGGGTCAACTGTCCAGTCTGAAAGCTTGATTGTCTGCATGAACATGACCTTGCCCTACTCCTCTGTCTTCATTTGTGTGACTTCTATTTTCCCAGTAAAGCATGGCCTTGTACTTCCAGACAAAAGTAGTCTGCTACATAAATAAACGGCTCCATTGCTCACTAGGAGAATGGGCAGAAAAGCTCATCTGAGACCAGGCAAGTTCAAGGTTGTATGGCCAAAGCTCCCATATGCTTAGAAAAGCCCGTCTCAAGCTGCACTCGATTGAGTGCCTTTAAGTTCTCACTTTGAGTTTCCACCCATCCCCTAGAGTGTTGTATCATGGTCTTTACCTAATCCCAATTGAGCCTTAAAAAGACCTGCCTTAAATCAAACTTCCGAAAATCACCTCTCCTCTTCCGAGACCCTGCGCAGTCATGCTTTGTGAGGCAGCACAAAGGTGTGGTGCGGTGGCATTGAGCTCAGCTCGGACCTTTCAGGAGGTTGTCTGTGATGTTTAGGGATCCAACTCCCAACAGTCATGGAGCTCCACCAAGATCCCATTGACACTGATCTCACAGCCATGCCAAGGTCCTCAACTGAGAACAGCGCTCCTCAGAGGCCCTGCGCTTGGGGGCTTTCTGGATATGTTGAGGAACAAGGAGGGAAAATAATCCCCTCCCTCATCTTTCAGAATTTCTTAACTGGAGTTCCCTGTAACAACAGACCGATTAGCAAGAGCAAAACAGACAGAAGCTTAATCATGTGCACAACTCCTGAATACAAGGCAAAGCCAGCCACAGCTATGAACACATCTTGAAATCTTATGACGACGGTGCATAGACCTCAGACTTCACAGCTTCTCTGAAAAGAAGAAGGAGGGGTGTGGGGAAAGGTGAGGTCAGACCCAAGAGGGATGAGCAGCTGACTAGAAAACAAAGGTAAAGTTTGTTATGCAATTTTTGTTGAGATGTGATCTTGCCCAAGCTTGCTTGTAACCTGTAATCTTCCCGCCTCAGCTCTCCAGCAGCTGGAATGACAGGCACCCCACATCAGCCTCCCAACAGCTGGATGACACCCACATGGAATGCACATTGAAGTTGCTGCCTCCTCTGCCCATTGGAGTTTTGGTGATTTAGTTATCTTCTCCCCACACTCACAAATGGAGATTTCTTTTATAGCATCCCTCTTTTTCTTACAAAAGGGAAACTCTGTAAGGTTTTTTTTGGGGGGTGGGGTGGGGGGAGTCATTTAACATCTCAAAACAACAGCTCACAACAATCCCTGTGTCGGTGAAGCATATTTGGGGTGGCAGAGTCTAGTCTACTCCAGTCATTGCAGGATGATGGCTCCAAAGCCCCATAGTGGGTAAATAGATCTCATATTGATTGGAACGGAGATTTCTTTCATTGAGTTCCTAGATCCTGAGTTTATTTCATTTCCCAACATCAAGAAACCCTCCTTAGGTGTCCAGATTGGAAAGAAAAAAAAATAATAAATCCTTAGTCAAAATCCGTTTTGTTACTGCACTGCTATTTGTCTCTCTGTCCTTGTCATATTTGTTATTCATCAATAAGAGGAAATTCATTAGGAAGAGGATGGGAGTTGGTCTGAAATAAGCCCTTTCCTTAAGCTGGCCCTGGGGACCAGGAGATCCAGTTCAAAGAGGAGTAAACTTCAGACCACTAATGCTTTACTTCATTGTCATAAAGCATCCAAAACATTCAGATTCCAAGATCTCTCTTAAAAGGCATTCCTTGGCCAAAGCCAAAGAAACAACTTTATGTTGCTTCTCTTTTAGAGCCTCCTAAATCACAGTTAGGACTTAATCACGGCCTCTATGCCAGTCGGATTCCCCACCCTGTACTCCTCCGTGTTCTCCTGTTTCTATCTCTTGGGCTCTGATCTCCTTCTCATCCCTCTTGACCCCTCCTGAATCCCTGTAAGCTCAGCTATCTCTTAAAATTAAACCATGTGCAGAACAGCCCAAACTCCTTTCTGTCAATTTCAAGGAGCTGTGGTCTCAGGCTCTGCAGAAAGGCATTCTCCAAAGACTCTCTGAAGCCCAGACAGGGTAGGGAGACGTGAGCGGAGGAATTTACCATGTGAGGAGTCTGTAATGCAGGACTCCCTGCTCTGTGTTTGCAAGCTCATGTGTTCGTGGGAGCCTTGGATGCTAGGCATGGGGTGGGGGGAGTAGCACTGGGAGATCTCACAGTGATTTTTAAAAACTTATTTATACCCCTATTTCCCTCCTTCCTGTCCCCAACCCTCTGGGGCCCCTCCTCAGTGGGATTCCTGGACCAGTCCATGGGAATTTGCCATAGATCCCAGTTTCAGTTAAGGGTTTCTCACAGTGATTTTGAGGATCCCGAATGCCATGGGAATTCAGAGGGGTTTGGAGAGTCTGTAAGTGTTGGAGAAGGTGTTTCTGAACGGAGCCCCAAAGTGTAGATCAGACTCTCAAGCAATTGTAAGCAAAGGAAGGGTGAGTCCCTTGAGAGGGGTGGGGCACACCTTCAGACAGCATTCAGAGGGGTGTGAAGTGATGGCCCACTTTTCATAAATCAATACACAAGCAGCGAGTTGGTATTTTATGCAGCACCGTTGCTAGACTTTGAACGCCTTGCTGAGCATTTTGAAAGCAGCTTCGGACACAAAACAAGACATGAATGAATTCATGGCGTCACGGATGGAACCTCTGCACGCGCTCACATCAACCCCTCAGCTCCAAAGAAAGAAGTCTCTTGATGGAAACGTTGAAAACAATGGTTCTGGCCTGAAGTGGTTGGTCAGTGTTGTCTCAGAAGGAACACTAAAAGGCTAAAGGCACTCATCTGGTTGATTTATTTGAAATAGGTACTTATATCAGTTTATTATTCAAAAAGGAAGCCGATGTAGGTCTCCCCACCAAATATACCACTTGGACATAAGGATTATTTTGAGGTGAAGCTCACTGAGAAACACACACAGAAAGTTCTCCCCGCCCTCTCCAAAGTGTACCCCCAAACAGAGTACACATTCCCCTAAGAAAGAGACCACGTTTCTATTTCTTTCTCTTTTTTTTATTGAAATGTGCGGATATTATTGAGTTTTACTGATCACATATATGAAAGGTCATCCAGTTCATGTACGTCATCCATGTCTGATTGTAGTTCACGCTTCACATACTGATGATTTGAGCAGAGCCCCTTAGTAATCCAGCCCTCCTCACCTGAAAAATATGAGACCTAAAAAAGGCGGAAAATGACAGTTTCAGATTTTGTCTTCCCTCAAATTAACCCACAGCTCAATTAAGCACACATTATGCCCACAGTTTGTCCATGGGAACAAAGGAAGTGCATGGAAGCCAGGAAACGTGCTGCTGGTCACCAACTGTCAGAACCACATGGTCCAAAGGAGACACTGGGTCTTTGATATGACTTGTGAGACTATTCGAAATGAAAAGTTTTAAATATATATTCCCCACTTGGATTTTTTATATGACTGTGGCTTCCCCTGGGCTTTGAGCTATGTTATCATTTTTTAAAAATATTTTTTATAAATCGATATTTTTATTGTCCAAAATTAGATACATTGTATTAGTAAATATTACATTGGTATCCCCAATTCCCTCCTCCCTGTCCCCAATCCACTGGGTATCCTTCTTGGTGGGCATACTGGATGGTTCCATGGGGTAGGAGGTTATGGATAGCACAATGGCCTCAAACAAAATCAAATACCTTGGAATATCACTAACCACATTTCTATTTGACAAAGTGCTCCCTCTTCCTGTACCAATAAAAGGAGAATGAATTTGTACAATCTTCATTTGAAACTTAACCATCTTACCTACGTATATTTTCTAGTTTCCTTCCCACAATTTATTATCCCTGAGACTTTTTTAACTTTAGTTCATTTTACCACTTATTTCACACGCAGTTTAATTTCTTTTTAAAAAATTGATATATAGCCAGGCATGGTGGCGCATGCCTTTAATCCCAGCATTTGGGAGAAAGAGGTAGGAGGATCACTTTGACTTTGAGTCCAGCCTCGGACTTCAGAGTGAGTATCAGGTAAGAACTAGACTGAACTATAGTAAGACCCTACCTTGGAAAACAAACAAATAAACAAGCAAAAACAATTGGTCTGCCGGGTGTGGTGGTGCACGCCTTGAATCCCAGCAATCAGGAGGCAGCGGTAGGAGGATCACGGTGAGTTCAAGGCCACCCTGAGACTACATAGTGAATTCCAGGTCAGCCTGGGCTAGAGTGAGACCCTACCTTGAAAAACCAAAATAATAATAATAATAATAATAATAATAATAATAATAATAATAATAATTGGTCTATAAACCACTTGAGAGGCTGAGGTGTGAGGAAAGGGGATCGTGAGTTTGAAGCTAACATGGATTATATAGCAAGTTTTAGACCATCCTACGAGACAAACAAAACAAAACTAAAATTCTGTATAACCCCCCTGCCCCAGATGTGCTCTGTAGGTCTTCAATTCTTTCTATAAATGTCTTTATATACATACAAATGAAAGTGTTTCTCTCAAATAAAATTGTAAGATTAATTCACAAACCTCAGTCAGTGAACATAAAAGACTCAAGAAAAAGTCACCCCTCAGACCCCGCCACACACAATACTTCATCCCCCAAAAGAACCATGAATTAGGAAAAGTGATGGCAAAGAACCGAGTTGTTTAGATGTAACAATTTCCCTATGGAGGTGCATGTACTATTTGGATACAGGAATTTGGTGTGTCTTATTTGAGACCAGCAAAGCCATTCTCGGCTTTGCTGGGCCAGATGCTTATAGTCACAACTTCCATGGAGTCATTGGCCTCCAGGTTCTTGTCTTGTGAATTTAACAATGAAATCCACAGACCATAGAGGGCGAAGGTCAGAAAGATTTTATTATAGAGCGTAAGAGAAGGAAAGAAGGCCGAGCTTCTGTATAGTAGGAGGGCTTCTCAGGGGGTAATCTGCTTGGTGACTCTCTGACCAGAGTTTCTTCAAGGAGTTTTACACATGGGGACTTTACTAGATGAGGGATGAGCTTGGTCAGTCAGCATGGTTCCCATGCTGTATGTATAGGTGCCTTGTAGCCTTATTCACATCTTTCTGTCGGGTTTCTAGGGAAGAGAAACTGCTTTAGGGAAGAAGATCTAAGGAAAAACCAGGTCCCTCTTATAGGTTCAAGGAATTTCTCAATTTTAGCCAAGAAAAAAAAAAACACAACCTATTCACTTTGGGGGAGTGCCTTGTTCTTCTAAACAGTCTAGCAAATTTCTATCTTAGTTTAGAAGACTTTCATACTTAAATTTTTGGACCTTTAATTCTACTAAAAATATCTGGGAAGAAAACAATGAAACCAGCAAATTACTTTTACAGCTCAACACACCTGGTTCTGTGGACTATTCAGATTGGAGGTGGGATCTGGTCACGTACTAGGATCTGTGTACTTTTGGCTCCTGGTGAAAAGTGGATGACAATAATACTCCTTTGCTTAGGATTTTTCTATGTGTGACAATTTCACTGGTGTCACCCCCAGAGTTGTAATTGCTATATATACTATTCTAGTATGGGGTCAAATAGAAAGAACTAGAAAAATTGGCTGTAGAGATGGCTCAGCTGTTAAAGGAAGTTGCTCACAAAGCCTGATGGCCTGGCTTAGATTCTCACATAAAGCCAGATATACAAGGTGGCACATGTATCTGGAGTTTGTTTACAGTGCCAGGAAGCCCTAGTATGCCCATTCTTTCTCTCTCATAAATAAAAAAAGAACTGGAAAATTTGACAAGGTCAAAAAAAAAATCAGTACTATAAAATTGGATTAAAAAATTACCCAGCCTGTGTGCTAGCCAGCTTTTCTACTTCTGGGATACAACACCCAAGAAAACAACTTAAAGGAGGAAAGGATTTCTTTTGGCTCATGGTTTCAGTCCATGGTCACTTCAACTGGGGTGGTTTGGATCAGATGTCCACCATAAACTTATATGTTCTGAATGTTTGAACCCCAGCTGATAGCATTTTGGGAGATGGAGGCTTGCTGGAGGAGGTGTGTCTCTGGAGGAGGACCTTGAGGTCTGTTAGCCTCCAGTTTGCCAGTATTAGTTGGCTCACTCTCCTCTTGCTCTTGTCCACCTGATTTGATTGACCAAGAGGTGATGTCCAGCCTCTGATCTACCATTTTCCCCTGCCATCATGGAACTTACCTTTGAGACTGTAAGCCAAAAGAAAACCATTCTTCCCAACAATGACTTTTGCTTAGGTGCTTTGTCCCAGCAATGAGAAGGTAATTGCAATAATGGCTGAAGATAGCTGCTTACCTCATATTGGCTGGGAAACAGAAGGAGAAAGATCTGTACCTTCAAGGGCATGTCCCCAGTGACCTACTTCCTCCAACTTGGCCCTGACTCCTAGTTACTACTGCCTTCCAATAATGGCATAAACTAATGAATCCATCAATGGGTCAATCACTGAAGAGGTCAGGACCCTCATCATTTAATCACATCCCTTGAAGTTTCCCTTCTGAACATTTCATTGGGAACCAAGATATTAAACACATGATTTTAGGGGGACAATTCATGTCCAAATCCTATCAGCCTGGACCCTGAGAACCAACTCATACCTTACTGCCTGTCTTAGCATGACATGGTACTCTTCATCTGCCTTCATGAGTGTGGCCTCATTCTTCTTGAAATTCTGCTATGTAGACAGTTGTCCAGTATAACAACTTCCTGAAGAGTATTTGAACCACTTAAATTCCTCATCTTGCTGCTTCTACCCCTTCTGGACTGTTGCACATTGGCCTTACTCAATCCTAACCAAGTCTTTGCTTTGAAAAAAAATTCCCCTTCAATTCAACTTCCACTTTAACTTACATCTTCTCACTGCTATCTCATTCCTCCTAATGACAGGTTTGGCTTTGCAGGTAGCATTCTCCTTAACCACACTAAGCAGTGAACTTGGCTTTGTCTCAACAAAAGGATGTGTTTGTGAAATTGAGGATCCAGATTTTGACAGAAGTTACAACTGTCTTAAAGGGGAACTGCAGAGATACTTAAGAATCAGAAATAATGTATTGGGCCAGGAAGACCGGGCTGAGTACTAGGCTATCCAGGATCCCCTGCCACAAGGACTAATACAGACAGCCCACGGAGGAGGATATCCAATTGATTGGGGATGGGGGGGGAATTGGGGAATTGGGGATAACAACTCATTATTTGCCAACTAAATAAGGTAACTCATTATGGACAATAAATATATATTAAAAAAAAAGAATATATTTGCAAGTGATCGTCAAACTGTCTTTTCTAAGAGCAGAGGAGAGGTGATCAGGACTTACGTACAGCTGGAGGCAAAACTTACTTGCACTGTATGAGTAGCTTTCAGTTACTGTTGATGAATTTCTGGGATAAGCAATTTAAAGAGAGAAAATGGCTGCCATGGGCATGGAGGCCATGCTTCTTGCTCTGAGTTCTTACTGTTCATTGCTTGGAATTTAAAGTATCTTTTCTTTCTTTTGTAGCTGACATAAGTACTAATAAAGTTCAAGTAAATTATTTTCAGTAGGAAGGAGAGAGATTGACACAAACAGAAAGAGAGAGGGGGGACTAGTGTCCTACAATTCCTTTTGAGGACATGCCTCCAATGATCTAGAGCCTCTCACTAGGCCCCACCTCTTAAAGGTTTCCAGCACCTTCCAGCAGTGTCAAACTGAAGGCCAAGCCTTGTGGTGAGGGGCTGTCATAGTCAGCCACACACTGGGATGAATCTCCAAACCAGTCACAGTTTATGGGAGGAAAGGATTTATTGAAGCTACAGATCCAGGGGAAGTTTCATAACAGTGAAAGAGGCTGACTCCCTTTCACAGTTCCAAACACAGAGAGAAACCCATCACCAACATCACACACACAGAACTGCAAACAGGCAGGGGGAGAGAGAGAAAATTTTCTCTCCCTTTATATAGTCTTAGGGCAGGATCTTGCAACCCCATCCCAGATTGGCTTCCTAAGTCTCTGGAATTTCCTTCCTTCACTGCCCTCCCAGGAAAGGAGGTTCATTTCTAGCTTTTCTGAGCTTCTTTACATCCTGTCCCCTACTGAGAGGCTGCTTTCCTGTGAACATCCTCAGAGACCCACCCAAGATAATTAAAAAGATCAAGTTGACAACAAAACCTAACCATCACAAGGGGATTCCAGATCCAACCTATAACACATGCCTGTGAGTAATCTACAATTTTTATAACCCTACAATTTCTCAAAGGCAGTAAAAAATACAGAGGTCCCATCAAAGCAGGTCAGAAGACCTGCTCCAGATAATGCATATGTTTCCACAGAAATACATTTTCCCTAGACTTCTGGGTGTTAATGAAGTTCTAGGGCATTTCTTATGCCTTGATGTATTTAATCTTCATTAAATGTGAAAATGAATCTTACCATTTCCTGTTTTCAAGATGAGGAAACTGAGTCTCATTAAGGTAATGAAAACAAAGAACCGCTCAGTGTACATGTGTGATGTGCATTTGGCTAGTGTACATATCATGTGGACAGAGGAAAATTGCAAAAATTGTGAAAAACTGAACGACAAGGAGAGAAAGGGATTCTTGGGTATCTTATGGTATGCTGGATGCTATTTCATTTGAGTTCTTTAATTTTATAGTATTGTGTACCCTCTGTGGTCCTTTGAGTTGTTTCGTAACTATGCAAAACACATAGCACTGTGAATGAATCTTGCCACAGCCAACGTTTGTCAGCGCAGCGTGGAGGACTCCAGTCTTGCATCCCTTAAGGAGCACATTTCTGCATTATAGATCAGAGCATTCTGAACAGCTTCATATGTCTCTTCTCCTTGAATTCTCCTTTGAACCCATTTAACACCTTAGGGGTCCCTTATTCATTGCTAAATACGCTAGCATTTTTGACGTGTGTTCTTTTTATATTTGTATGAAAGTCATGCTTTTTACTAGTTAAAAACCAAAAAATGCCCAACAGTGAGAAATGAGTTCAGTTCTGGAAGTGCTTCCTGGTTTGGGCCCCAGAGAAGATTAGCAGCTCATCTAGGGTTCTGCCTGCCCTGAAATTATTAGATTTTATGACCACATACCTGACATTCCTCAAGTGAATGTTAAACCTTCTATTGTTTTCATTGCTGAGCTATCTGATAGCACAGGCTGTCAGTTAACTACAATCTGAGCAATTAGGCCTTTCCTAACTTCTTCCTGACCAGAATGCCAATACAAATATTTGACAGCAAGAAGCACTGAAAAAAAATAGGGGCCAATTAACGGGAGCTAATTTGGTGCTACAATGGAATCACCAGGGGTGCCTCTGTATCCTCTCATTCCCCTGAGATGTGTCTTCTACCAGAGGTGTTTGGGTTTCAGATACAATTAATTTTTACTATTTGGGCCCTTGGAAGTTCCATAGATACCTTATATTCTCAGGTGGCTGAGTTGTCTAGATGTTCACATGTCACCCTTGGGGACTTTGTAGTCTCGTGACTCTTGTGTTAGTGTCCTGAGACTTGTTTCATTAATCACTCAGCAGGATACAACTATCAATTCATTTATAGCGACTATAGTTTCATAGTATCAAAAACACAGATGGTTTCAGAATCTACTAGTCAGGGACCCAAGCCAATTCAAATTAGTTTAGGCAAAAAAGGACTTCGTTAAGTTGGTCACATAGCAAAAGTACAGGGTTCGTGTCAGTTTGGGTATAGCTAGATCTAGGGATATCAAAGATGTTATCTGGAAGGGCTTGAGAGATGGCTCAGTGGTTAAGGTGCTTGCCTGCAAAGCCTAATGACCTGGGGTTCGATTCCCCGCTGCCCACGGGCTCCCTCTGATCTACTTCAAGTCATTCCTGCCTTGCCGTGTCCTTCCCTCACATCACTGGAAAGAGTTTCCTAACTCTTTCTGGTTGCTCAAACAATCAAGTCTCAGGGTTAACTCCAGTTGGACACATTGCCTTGGCTTGAATCATGTGTCCATTTCTGAACTAATCACCATGTCCAGGAAGCTGTGTTGTTTTAATGGGGCAGGTTAGGTCTATATATCCGTGTTGTAGTTAGATAGCCTCATGCCCTCCTACTGAACACACAAAGAATGGGAGAAAGGACTGTTTAGAGGAAAATCAGGGAACCTGGTCCCTGGGAGTGTGACACACCACGCGGGAAATAGTATGACATGTGAAACGAGGGGTTACACTCTTATCAAGTGACCACACCTCCTAGGGTTCCTCTGAGGGACTGTTGTTTGGTCCATTGGTATTTAAACACCATCCATCCATTCTATTGATGAGTACTTATTCACCAGTTCTTATAGGATAGTCCCTAAATTAAATGTTGAGAGAACCAGAATTAAAAACCACATCATTGCTGTCAGGGAGAGAAAATACTATTGCCCATTTTTATTTTTGTGTGTGTGTGGGTCCTTGGACATCGGGCTATCTGCTGAGGGTAGAGTTCTGGTGGGAATATGCCAACATGGATGCACAGAACTTAAAGAAGACATTGAAAGCTGTTGATACAATATTTGCAGCACATATTTGCATTTGCCTTGTAATTTCAGATTTTCTTCTCATCTATACATCTCTACCATCTCCCACTTATTTGAGAATGCCAAGGGATCTAGTAGCATTTGTGAGATCACTGTAGTAAAATATTCCTGGTAGAGTCATGTTGGGTCACCATGATGACCAATGCCACCAGTGTACATTACAGAAGGTGAGCTGATGACACATCTTCAACTCACCGTTGGCTGTTTCATGAATGGCCCCATCGTCACTCACCTTGCAAGTTGTTCTCAGTGTGCCTGTAATACTGTTGAAACTGAATAGTCATCAAGTAATTCCACTAGAAGTAATTCCAATATTTGAATGTTTTTGGTATTGCGTAAACAATTGCTTTGGTGGCAAGATTTAGGTCTTTCTGGGCTAAGACCTCTGGATGAAAAATTCACAGGACTTTGTAACTCTGTAACGGGGACTTCAGGTTAGATTTATAGTAATTCCCTCAAGCATTTGGGATAGTGTTTGAAAGGCAAAGAAGAATGAAGAAGGTGAAGAACTCAGCAGAATTGCTTGTGATGGGAGATGGGAAAATTGTGAGAAGATGATGTCAATATTGAAGAATGTACCTCATGCTATGTTAAACGACTTCTATGAATTATGTCATGTACTACTTACAACAGTTCTAAAAAGCATGGATTATTGTTATCACCATTTTCCAGATGAGGAAATGGACCTTCCCAGTGTCCCACGCCCACCTGCATACGAAGATTAAGTTGTTCAAAGTTACACAGTTAGAAGAGAACTCAGGATTTGAACGCAAGGGGTTTGATTCTCCATTGCTCCATTACAAGGGCTTCTGATGGGAAAAAAAAAGGCCAGTGTGCCAGGAGCTCAGAGGAATAAAAAGGAACGGAGTGAGATGATGCAACTGGAAGAGAAGTCGGGGGGCAGGCAAGAAGAGCTCGGGAGGTCAAGTGAGAACGGGGCTTTATGGGTATTGAAAGAGTCTAGCAGCGCTGTGATGAAATTTATGTTTTAAGAAGATCCCTTTAGTTGCGCTGGTGACAACAGACTGTCAAGGGCATGAGTGGAATCAGACACTGGTTAGGGGGAGGTGTGCACAAGTCATCCAGGTGAGAGGGGGTGCTCACTGCATAAAGGTGGTGGCACTGAAAACACACACAGATGAGTAGACTAAAGGACCAGTGTGGAGCACAGGCTTGGAAGCTGAGATGTTGGGTTTAATCAGAGACCCGTTGAATTGAATTCTCTGATATGTAAAGTTGGAAACTGAAAATACTTATCTGGAACTCAGAGAGAGGCCAGGGAGTTTAGACATGCAGTTAGGTGTTCTAATAGGCTCTGAGGGCTGTGGTAACAAATTATCACAAACTAGTAGCTTGAGCAACAGAAACTTATTCTCATATGCTATTGGAGGCTGGTTCCCTTGGCAGGTTGTGAGGGACGGTCCACTGCGTGTATCTCTTCCAACTTCTGTTGGCTGCAGATAAACCTGGACATTCCTTAGCGGCTGCATAACCCCAGTGTATGGCCTCTATCTCCACATGGCCTTTCTCTCTCAGGACTCCATGCCATTTTTCTTTTTCTTATAAGGACACTCATCTCATCTCAAAAACCCTTCATAACATACATTTGTAAACAGCCTGTTTCCAAATAAGATCACATTTAGAGGTTCTGGCTAGAACTTGAAAATATCTCTTGGAATCACTTTGGATCCATGACAGGAGCTATCAGTTTAGAGATTTCATCCAAATCTTGGAGCATGCGTGCAATTGTCTCAAGAGTATATTTAGAGGGAGGAGGGGAGGACGCGGTATAGCCATGAAGAGCTCCATCGAGTCATGGTTGGGCAATGGTGGTCTGATTTGCAAAGTAGAACGAGAAGAGCCCAGAGGGATAGAAGGAGCACCTGGAAATGAAGGTTGGGAGAAGAGAGCACTTCAAAACGGAGGAAGGATGTAATATACACAAATGGTTATCACAGAGCTGCTCCAGATCTGCGTAAAGTGATATTCATCACCTGCCTTTGACTGTGCTATTCTAGGACTAATATTATAAATTTAATTTTGGCTTTTCCTAGTTGAACTTTAACTAGAGCTCCAAGGGGAATATTGACTTTGTAGAAAGTTTAGTTGGATGAACACGCACACGCACACACACACACACACACACACACACACACACACACATACACACTCACTCACAGCTGATCAAAATTTACAGACATCTTTATTCTGCTTTATGGTGAACAAAATTCTAAGAGCTTATCACTCAAGTCCTTATACTTTTGATTTAATTTTTATCGAGAGTCAATTATCTTCCAATTCCAGAGTAAACTAATATGTAGTCCTGAATCTTCACCTTCACAGTTCCCCTTCTTTTGGCATTCTTCTGGAAGTCTGACATTACCAGCAAGAAGATAAACGCATATATAATGGACCCAGAAAAAAAGACTTATTGGACTATTTCAATTGAATAAGGACACAGGCAAAAAAAAATGCTTGAGCCAAAAGCTGTAGTTTGCAGCCAGAATTCCTGGCTTTCTGGTGGATTGAAGGCTTGTTTCACTTAGTGAAGGGACTTCCACTTTAAGGCATAAAGCTACTTCTTTGTCTTTATTTTTGCATGTATATGTGTATAGTGTGCATTTGTGTAAGGGTGTTCCCATCTATGTGGGTGAATGTGTGTGTGTGCGTGTGTGTGTGTGTGTGTAGGCCAGAGGTTGATGTTGGGTGTCTTTCTTCATCACCCCCACCTTATTTATTGAGACAGGGTTTCTCACTGAACCTAGTTTGTTGGTTCAGCTAGCTCTGCTAGCCAGCTTGCCCTGGGAATCTCCCGAGTGCCTTCTAAGTGCTGGGATCCTAGGGGAGCCACCACACCTGTTCCATACTTATATGGGTGCTGGATGTGAATTGAGGTCCCCACGCTTGTGCAGCAAGCACTGAGTCATCTCCTCAAGCCTTCCCGGTGGTATTCCTGTCTCTCTCCCAAGGGTTTTGGTGGGAGACATGACCAGATGAGGAAGAAGTACATTCCCACTGGAGCAGTGATGGAAGCTGAGATCCGGGCATGAAGGACAAGGTCCATCAAGACAGGGTTTGCCTAAGACGTGACTATGGGGAAAGTTGGGAGAATCAAGCCAAACTCAGGAGGAGCTTGAATTCCGAGCTCAGGACCTCCCAGTGGAAACGGGAGGATCGGTCCCAGAATAAAACCTCTTTTCTCTGCTTCTCCGGCTGGGCTCTGATTCATCTTTGGTTTTTGGAGCTGGCCGAGCCACTCACACTGTTGTTATTTGTCTTCCCTTTGGGCTAATTTGGGAGTTCCTTTGGCTTGAGGTCAGATTTTCATAAATCAACCTGGAATTCCTTGGCTAGTAAGTGAGAGAGAGTAGCTCAGGTAGACAGCAGCTAGATCTGAGGTCTCCTACTGCTATGGGCACTGTGAGGTCTGCCCCCAGCACCCACAGATTTTTTTTTTTCAGTGAGGCCCTGGTGAAATGTACCACAATGGCTCAGTGCCCTGGAACCTACATGCTCCTAGTCATCTTTCCTGTATTTCTGATCTCTCTTCTTTCAGTTACAAAGGAACCCTGGAGAGATGTGTTCTTTCCTCCTGTTGGGGGAGTGGGAGGGAAGGGGAGCAGAAGGGGCTGCTGTGTGATGAGCTCCAAGGCTGGGATTTGTAAAAGCATCCTCCCAGCGGAGATGTCTGCATGAGGTGAAAGTATGGTTTCAATTCTGCTCTGGCAAGGCGGGCAGCCCACGTTGCAAGCACATCCTTCTCTTTCAAGTCTTGCACTGACTTGAGAGTTTGTAGACAACTTTGTGCCTTGGGTGTCAGCCAGCTGTCTTGAAGAAACGACTCTCCTTAGCTTCATGTTTCTACCTCAACCTCCCTGCTCCCTAACAGTTAGAGAATCGCCATTGATGTATGTATATATAGTTGCATATGTGTGCATATATATAATATATATGTGTATGCACAGACTGCTCCTTTGTAAACCCAAGATAAACCTGTAGGATGTTGCATTTTGCAGGCAGGTTTATCTTGTTATAGTTTTGTGACTGTCTTCCCTTTGAGCACACATGACAATAATATATTCAGATTTGTACCAAACCCTAAATCAGTTTTTGGGGAGAGGGTTATCTCATCACACATACACATAAAAAAGGAATAGCTTTTTAAAAAGGAACTATGCACCCAGGGCAGGGATTTTTATTTGTGTTCATTGTTGTGTTGATTTTATCTTACATTTCACTTGTTACCACATTTTCTGATTTATCAACAACAAAGAGAATGTGTCTGTGTATTTTTTCTTATTCTCCAACATGACACTTGTTTATATAAAATAGAACTGCTCCTGTAGGATCCCAGCTACCTGTTCATGGATGGTCCTGTTAGGCTTCATCTTCCCCCAACTCTTTCTTTTTGATACAAGGCTAGACCAAGTGCTATAGGCAAAGCTGGTTTTCAGAGGAAGGGACACGGTGACAGAGGACTTGCTCTGTCCCAAGCACTTCTGGTGAATTATTTGATCTTGCAATAACAGTGAATGCTATGATCACAGCATTTGATGGATTGCAGTATTTATCTGTAAAGGGAGCCAAAACTCAGTGGCCTCAAATGACAGATATTTATTTTCTCATCGTTTTTGTACGTCCACATCCAGGTTTGGCTCGGCTGGTCCACAGGCACAAGATCTCTCACAGATTTGCAATCCAAGTGACAGCCATGGTGGGGCTGAAGGAGCAGGGCCTCTCAGGAGAAGTCATGTAACTCTTGGCAGAATTTAGGTCCCTGTGGGCTGCTGGACTCTGGTGGCAGTTCTTTGCTGCCATTGACTAAAGTTTCTTGGGGTGAAGTTACCTCTACAGGGTGACTCACCACATGGCTGTCTGTTCCATTACAGTGAAAAGTGAGGAACATCTGAGACTGGGGAAGATGGAAATCATAGTGTTTACCTACTTAGAAATGCTATCTGCTGTGTGTGTGTGTGTGTGTGTGTGTGTGTGTGTGTGTGTGTGTGTGAGAGAGAGAGAGAGAGAGAGAGAGAGAGAGAGAGAGAGAGAGAGAGAGAGAGAGAGAGACTAGGGATGGAACCCATGCTAGGCAAGCACATATTGTGGTTTTATGATGGTGTCTCCTCCCAAATTCATGCTTAAACTGAATCCTGATGCAATAGGAAGAGGTGTGGCCTTTGGGGGGTTTACATCATGAGGACTCCACCCTCCATGAATGGGATTAGCACCTGATAAAAGGACTCTGAGTAAAGGAAAGCCTCCATTTTCCCTCCATCCCTCCTGCCATGTGAGAACACAGGGCTCCTCCCTTCTGTAGGTGCCACAGCAAAGCACTGTCTTGGAAGCAGAAGCCATTCTCTCTCCAGAACACTGGATGTGCCAGTGTTTTGATGGTGGATTCTCAGCCTTCAGACAAACGAGGAATGAGGAATACATAGGTCCCATTGTAAATGGCCTAGTCTGTGGCATTCTCTCAAAGCAGCAGGAGTGATAAAGATAGTTGCTGGCTTGTGCTTCTTTGGTACTAAGTAAGTGTCCAGGCTCTGCCCAGACCAAGGGGGAAGTTTACACAAGTGTGTATCCCAGGCAACCGAAGGCACTGCAGACCCTGGAAGGAGCAGCTGACATAGAGATGAAGAAAATGAAAGGGCGTGTGGTGACAGGCTTGGCCCGATCCCACAGGTGATAGTAACCTCGAGAGTCTAGGAATCGAATCAGGGTCTATGCTATTAACCAAGTGGACCGGGCTGCCAGGTTTGGATGAGTTCCAGGTGATTTTGGCTGTACACCTGAGATTGGGACACTCAGCCTAGTGCTTCTCAAGGAGCCCATGAAGCACCCATCACCTGTCCCCAATCATTGACCGACCTGGCGGGTCTGGGGCCTGAGAGGCCACAGTTCCAAGTTCTGGCTGCTGCTGGTCCATGGCTATGTTCTCAGCAGCTTGGGCCCCAGGACACTGCTCAGGGCTTAGAGGTGGAGAGCTGTTTTCCAGTTGGAATTCTTTCCAAATTTGGTGGTAGAGTGGACCCATCATTTGATCTTTCTGCTTTAAAAACCCTTAGATTAGTATTTTTCATATACACATTTGCATCCAATATTAAGTAATTGATCATCGAAATCAGCCTATGCTGATTTTTGTGCATGGATGTGGTGTGTGGGTACATGTGAACAACCTTTCTGGCTGTCTTTCCTTGGCCTGAAGCTCACCATATTAAGCTCTGCCAGCGGGCAAGGTCAGGGTCAGCCTTTCTCCAACTCTCCAGCACTGAGATTCTAGGTGTGAGCCGCCATGCTCCATATTTGACGTGGGTTCTGGGGATCAAACTCAGGTCCTCATGTACAACCCAGCTCTTTACCAGCACAGCTCCTTCTCCCTCCCACAGTCTTAATTTTGAAGCCTTTTGTTTTATGTTAGCTACAAATGAAGTAGCTTTTCTTTCAGGCTTTGTTTAAACTTCCCGAGAGAAAGTCTCCCCTTGCTTCCAAAGGCTCTCCCGGATGTGTTCCCATATTACTTTTTGTTTTCTCACCAACGTATCAATCATCTAGCACTGTCATTGCTCAAGGTCACCGCACCCCAGTTGACAGTCATTTGTGAATTTTAAAAAGACTTCTGGGTTTTCATTTGCAGGAAAGCTTTCATGCTGACTATCCAAGCCCGAGATATAGATGCTGCTGCTTCTTTGAAGCTGCCCAACATGCCTAGCTTTTGTTCTTTTCTCTTTCCCACGTGGAATGTCAGCTCTGGGGCCAGGACTGGGTCTGTTCTCTTTGTAGATCCCCAAGACCCAGAACAATACCTAATAGATAGTAGGCACGCAAAACAATTGTTGAATCAGTATTCATTATAGAGAATATTGAAAAGCCAAACATATCAACATAGAAATTTGAAAAAGTCACTTCTAATTCCTTCAGCTTTTTTCTTTCCCCTCTGCCCCCTTCATAAATATCTCCATCATCCCCATCTACATAGGACCCCTGGATATAATGTTTCCTTTACCCTTTTAAATGACAACAGCTGGCATTTATTCACACCATGCTAAGTGCTTGGAAAGACCCAGCATTGTAAACCTCATGTCTGACCACTGGAAGCTCCTGGGAATCCAGAGACTGTGTCAAAGGCTCAGTTAACAAGCATAGCTGCCACACAGCTCTGTATTTTGGGATTTATCTTTCTATCATCAATATGAAGTGAAGGGAACAGGTGCCCCAGGCCTACCTATGAGGTGGGAAGACTCTGAGGGAGTTGCTGGCTTTGGACCTTCTGACAAACAAACCAGTTCTCTTTTCTCAAGTGAAAACACTCTATTACTGTTACTGGGAGACAACTTTTGCATGGTAACTCTTCAAATGAACTCCATTCTTCAAACAAAATAAAATAAAACCTCAAACTCCCCTTCCAAATTCCCCAAACAAAGAAGCAAAACGCTCCTTGATGTCTTTGATATGTCTGTACCCAAGGAGGGGTCACGGTCATGGTCAGGACTGCTTAGTGGCCAACCCAAGTTTGAAAGGTGCTTCTAGGATGTTTTTGCTGAGTCAGGTATCACGTGGCCCCTGGATTAAGCCTTGTTCTCCTGGCTTAGTAGAACACGACTCTAAAAACAAAAGATTCATGCAAATAGAAAAAGAAAACATGTCACAAATTTAATTGACTAATTACATTGAAACCCGCCCACAGAGCACTTGTGAAACCGAAGACACATACACACAGATACGTAGATAGGTGTGTATCACAGTATCATGGACAGTTGTCCAATAGAGCCTCACATCACCACCCACAGGCTATCAACCTTGCTAGACTAATTTGCATCTCTACTAGACAAAATTCTAAGTCAACCTTTGCTCTCTAGAGTTGTGATACAGCAGTCCAGACATTAGAAAGTCAGGCCCAGCAGCACAGGGAAAGATCACTTAGTGATCTCTTTTGCCTATTTCTAGGGTCCAGGTGCTCTCTCTGATAATAGATGCCTTTGAATCTGTCCTTTGGGTGACGTCAGAGGAGCTGCAAGATGCTTAGTAGCAAAAAGTCCATCCTGACCACCCGCTGTGGCATCCCATCTCTTTCTGGGAATGTTTGCAAGCCTGTGTTATGGCAGTAGTCATCAAGCAACTTAATCTACGCCAAACACATTGCTAAGTGCCTTACATGGATAGCCTTATTTAATCCTCTCAACAAATCAATTATTCTTATCTCCATCCTGCAGAGGAGAAATCCAGGCTTAGAGAAATTTCATAATTTACACAGGATCCCATAGCTACAGGAAAAGGATGATCCAAGATTTGAAGGCATGCAAGGAATTGTTTCGACACTGTCTGTCATAGAGATTACCCACGGAAAGCTCTGCTTCATCCCCAAGCAAAGCCTTGTGTTTTACCTGCAAAGCCCGGCTGCTGCTCAGGCCTTCCCAGGAGCTCAATGTGAGGACCAGTGGGAAGATGGCTCATCGGTGAAAGGCTATGGGTCTGGGTTGGATTCCCAGTATCTTTGTAAAGCCAGATGCACAAATTGGTGCATGTATCTGGAGTTCAAGGCCCTGGCGTACCCATGCCACTCTTTCTCTCAAATAAATTAAAAAAAAATCTTTGAAATGATTGCATATGTACATACATGCACTAAAGATAATGAACCCATACAAACAAATTAGCCTATTATAGCTCCCCAAACTTCCATGAACACATCCAAATAGCCAGCATCCTAACAAAGACAAAGACAGTCATCAGAGCACAGGGCACATTGCCCTTTGCTGCATTCTCTTTAGACTATACTTTGAGTAGTTTTCCTCATAAGGACTCAGTCACTAATTTGGCCTAGGAGCAAACTATAGTCATGTTGTCCTTGGTCCATGCATGGTCCAGGTATAAGGCTCTCTTATTGTTTGAAATAAGACAATAAGCGTCTACCCATCAAACCCCCTTGTACCCTGTCCCCGGCCTACCCTTGCTG
Source organism: Zapus hudsonius (assembly GCA_004024765.1). NCBI lineage: Eukaryota > Metazoa > Chordata > Mammalia > Rodentia > Dipodidae > Zapus > Zapus hudsonius. The sequence goes on from PVHP010000629.1 coordinate 103,994, forward strand.
TAAACAATTACTCAAATTCTAGTAATCCAGGAAACCCAGAGGATTTTCTTACAGCCTCTGTCACCTGCTGAGCTTCTGCCATCAGACAGCGAGAGGCAGTAAGTGCTGTGTGACCATTACATAGGGGTCTGTCCTTCTCACTCAGGCTCCTGGCCCTTCTTCTATGCTTTGCTCTTGGATGGAGAAGGTCAAGAATCTAGTGCCATGAGCCATGCTAAGAGAAGCCAGAGGTCAGATTTGCCCTGGTGGGGCTGCCTATTGCTTAGTGGGAGGGTAGGACATCAGCTTCTTGGCTCTCCTGGGATGTAGAAGGGTTTCAGCTCTGTAGTTGGGAACGGGGTCTGGCACTGGGTGGCCAGAGTCACACGCAGAAGTGCCCAGAAGTGTGTGCTGGTGAGAAGTTAACAAGGGGGCGGGGCAACTCAAGCACAATGTTTAAAATGCAAACCTGCCTGTACCTCTCCTTGGTCTAAAACTGTTTGCTCAGAGAATGACAGGTTCCAAGTGCCAGCCCCGTTGGTTGTATATGATGGACAAGTTACATTATTCATTTGATTTTATTGTTTACAATTTCATACTTCTATACAATGCATTTATCCCCACTTATCCTCCCTCTTCTACTTCCTCCTCTCTCGGAAAGCCTTCTTCTTCTCATTAAATCCCCATCCTGCCTCCAGACCCATTGATTCGATGGTTTTTCACCCACTGATTTAAATTAGGATTGCTTGCCTAATCATGGGTGGGGGGTTATTTTCTGGAGAATGTGCAATCCCCCAGCAGCTACCCTCCTAAAGGACATGACTTCTTTCTCTCAGCAATCACCAGTGTCTGCTATTTACTTTGGGAGCTGTGGGGTTCTCTTGGGCTCCTCCCTCACCTCTGATGCGATATTGGCAGGGAATCTCATCTGCTGTGAGTCGTGAGTTTAGCAGACTGTTCCTGTCCAGAAGACAGCATTCTGCAGCTCTGCTTCTCATGTCACCCCGTTTATTACTATCACTTTCCTGGTCTATAAAGTGGGACTAATGATAACACTTGCTTCTAGTGACTTCCCAAGGATACATAAGAAAACAAGCAAAAGCTCTCGATGCCTCCACATGCTGACCAAGACATAAGTACTGGACCATCCTTATTCACGTTGTCATTGTTAGTATGAGGACAGGAGGGACTCTGAACTTCCCACATGGCAGAGGAAACCTTCATAAACTGGACTGTGTCCATTCCCATGCCTCATCCCCTTCCTTCTTGGCCCTGGATCTAGCGAGGCATGCTTACACCTCCTACTGTCCCGCACATACCTGCATTTTGGGTGAGCTTGCTCACAGTGTGTCTTCTATGTGACCTCCGATCTGTGGAGATGCAGGTTTCCATGACCTGCTCTGCCAGCTGCCTTGAGTGTTGGCTGCCACTGGCAGACCCCTGGTCTACAGCTAGGGAGAAATGTCTGCAAGCTCATGCCCTCCAGCCGTGTCCCAGAGGCTACCATCAGCCATGGGATGAGCTGGGTACAGGGCTCAGCCTCCTTGCTTTCATGAGGTCGGCCTGACTGTGGGCTGACCAGAGCTCCTGTTGTAATTCCCTAATGCCAGGCTGCAGGAGAGTCCCATTTTTGTCTTTCTAAGCTTTTTTCATCCCCCTACAGGTCTCTTCCAAGATTCCCTTGTCACCTGTACAAGGAACCATGTTTCAGGGAGCTTGTTTTTCCTTACAGTTCAGCTCAGGTGGTGTCCCCTTCCCAAGGGACCCCAGCCCAGGTGGAGCCTAGAACCGTTCTCTGCACCATCACATCTGTCACAGGTGTGTGCTGAATTGGCCTGTTGGTAGACCTTTTCCCATCCCCAGATTAGGAGTAGCTTAAAGGTTACAGCTGCCTCTTTTTCTCTCTCACCCTTGGCTCCTTGACGGGCGACTATAACATAGTAGGTGCTTGAAGGGAAGCTCAAAGGGAGGCTTTATTTGGATTTGGGGGGATCATGTAAGTTATCCTGGGAGGAGTAGAACATTTGATTTTTGCCAAGCTGGTTTAATCTCCACATTTACTTATCCCTTCTCTCGGAGGCAGGCTGGAGATAGGTATTTATGGCAGGGATAGATGGGCCGAGATATTTGGCCAATGGAGACATTGGCTTTGGGTCTGTCTGTTCATCCGTGATTGGGCACAAGCAATGTTCTGTATTAGGATTCAAGACCGCTGCAGGGGAAAGAAAAGACAGTGGTTAAAAACAGAACTATGTCTTGTTTTTCTTGTAAAAGAAATCGAGGGGAAGGTGTTCCAGGACCAGCACAGTGCTTTCCCAGTCATCAAGGATTCCACCACCATCCTCTCTACTCTCCCGTGAGCTAAGCTCCTGGGACTCTGCTTGTCACACAGACATTGCCAAGCAGGAAGCAAAGAAAAAGGGCTGTAAGAATGAAGCCTTTTTGGAAATTTCTGGAATACTTTAACTAGCATCTCATTGGCTGGGGCTTGGTGATCTAGGAGGATGGTAATGGCTGGAGCAACAGTTAGGATCTTGGCTTCTTGCCTCCAAAGGGAGAATGCACATTTGGAAGGCAACTGGAAATTTCCCCCATTCTTTCTATTCCAGGTTCTCTCACTCCAACATTCTGCTTATAACTTTCCCAAGTCACCTAACTATCCTGGCATGTTCTGTTGCTCAAGTCACATCTCCTTAGACCTCCTCCAGTGGTTAACAGCACTTGCCGAATGAGCTCGCTGATCTAATGACCCGGTTCAGGTCTCTAGGACTCATGCAAGAGCTGAATGAAAGTCACACATGTCTGCAATGCCTGCGTGCCTATGGCGGTGAAGGGTGGAGGGCCAGCTAGTCTGGAGTTCACAGTGGCAAACAGCGAGAAAGACCCTGTCTCAAATGAGGTGGCAGATGGGGGCTGACACATCAAAGCTTTCCTCTGATCTCCACACATGCCCTGTGGCATAGGTGCTTGACTTCAGGCCACCTAAGCCTGCCTTCAGACCTCAGAGGGCAAGCAGAACCTGAGCCATTTCCAGACTTTGAAGTACTTGGTGTATTCAATCCAACACGTGTAGAACTAAATGTTTACATAAGTTGGTGTTGGATGGCGCTACTGTGATCCTCCCCGTAAACCCAGCTGGAAGTCATGTCAAAACTCCAAATGCAAGGCCTCTTTTGACGATGAGACCTGGGCTGAGGACTCCTGTGTTTGCCCTGTGAGAGCTCCTCTGTTTGCTTTGATCTGGATTCTGGGAAGGGTCCTGAGTGGACTTGTAAGTGTGGTGCTTTTGGCACCAGATCAAACCTTCCCAGCTTGTACCTTTGACCAGCCACTTCCCCCACTGGCCAATCAAGACTTCCTGTCCCGTCATCCTTCATCACTGCCACAAATCCTCATCTTTTAAAAACTAATTACAGAATAACATTCATCCGGAGCTTTCTATGTGTTGGGTATTATGCCGAGTAGTTTATTTACATTAATCACCTTAATGTAAAAAGCCTTCTACCCATACTTACATGGACTTGGCCTCGATGTGCAGGTGAGGAAAGGCTCAGAAACACAAGAAAACGGGTTCAAGGGACTCAGTGGTAGAGCCTGGAACTCAGGCTGTAGGGACGGGCCATTCTCACATTGTTGCTGTATTTCAGAGAGAAACCTAGACCTCAAAGGCTCTTTCTCCATCCCTAACTCCATCTGCGTTTTCTCCTTGGCATCTTTCCATGACTACCTCAGCTAGAAGCTCATTCCTTCCTTTATTCATAGCCTTGAGCACTTTCTCTAAAGCCCTCCTCCCAGGGTCTTCCATTTCCTACAATCATTTGTGTATCTTTCTTCCAATGAAGCCCTTGTCTAAAGTACTTCTGTTCCTCCCTCCCCAAAAAAGCACATGCCTTGATTGTAGAAAGGACTCAATTCATTTCTGTTGAACTAAGAGAATTTGCTCGATGCCCTGGGGGGCTAAGCCTTCACCTTCTGTGCATGCGCCTTGCTCAGTGTGGTGTCCTAGACAAGATCATGGTCAGTGGCTGACCAGAGTGCTGAGATGCCTCCTGATGTCATTTTCCTGGGTTTCATATCTTTGACATGTACATGGTGTGTGTGTGCGGGGGAGGGGGAGGAGTGGTCTGGTCACAGTGGTGGTGATTGCACTAAATACAGAAGCTAAGAATGTTCCCTTTCATAAGGTAGAAAATGTGTGTGGAAGGAAAACAAACTCTGGCCAAAATCTTAAGAAAATTCTTGGGCTGGAGAGATGGCTCAGCGGTTAAGGCACTTGCCTCCAGTGCCTAAGGCCCCGGGTTCAATTTACCAGTGCCCACATATGCCAGACCCACAAGGAGGTGGTCCTGGTGCGTTCTCTCTCTCTCTCTCTCTCTCTCTCTCTCTCTCTCTCTCTCCTTAAAAATGAATAAATAAAATATTAAAAAAAAAGAAAATTCTTCCCAATGGTCCTATCGGAATTCCCACACGTCTGTCCAAACTCTAATATTCCAGGAGGAAACTTCTACCCAAACAGATCTTTCTATGTGATCTCACTGTGCCAAATGCCCTGGGGGCCGGGTATGCATGTGTGTGCTTGGGTATGGATTGTACTTTGAATATGAAAAGCTATTGTAATCCCCATGAAGAAACAAAACTTTTTTTTTTTTTAATAAGGTCTTGCTCTAACCCAGGCCCACCTGGAATTCACTATGTAGTCTCAGGGTGGCTTCCAACTCACAGAGATCCTCCTACCTCTGCCTCCCGAGTGCTGGGATTAAAGGTTTGTACTGCCATGCCCAGAAAAGTTAAAATCTTAACAGGGTCCCCAAAGAGTCCCCTAATTTCAGTACCAACACGTTCCATGGATGTGATAGGGAAATGAGCTGGCGGTTCTGGATTTGATAACAGTTTGGGTGTTGTTTGTCCAGAACGCCTGCACTTTGCCTTCCAGGACTCTTGGCCAGTTTCGCCCCTTCCTCGGCTATCCAGTAATCCAGTGTCCCTGTGCCAGTCCTGGCTTTCATGAGGCCCCACATGGAGGTGACTGAGTCTCTTCCTCCCTCTCAGGACCTTCTGACTCTTTTGCTTCCCTGTTGAAATGTGGACTTCCTGTCTCAGCTTCCTCAGGGTCTGACTCCTGGAGTCCAGCTAATCTGTTAATGTGATAATGGGGCTACATGTGCCTCTCTCCACCCCAGATAACAGCGTTGTTATTTTCTTGTTCCTCAGACAGAGACTAGCAGGGACTCAGAAGCAGGGCCAAGCTAACGGTGGGTCAGCTTTCTTGTTATTGTTTTTGTTTTATAAAAAGCAGAGAGCACGCCAAGCAACAAACAAAACAGAAGCTGCTTGGCAAATTCAGGTCCAAGTGACTGTTCACTGTAGCTCTGAAGGAAGGCTCCCTCCTCCCCTACCGGCCCCTTGAGCTCTTATGTAACAAGACATTTTTTCTTTTTCAGCCTTTGGGTTATACACCATGATTTCATTTAGGGGATGATCTATGTAAACCAGAAAAAAAAAAAACCAAAAAAATGCTGCTTTCTCCTACCTCTAATAGCACAGATAAGATGTCTATTTCTTTCCATCTCCTTTCTTGTAAGACCCTTCCTGACCAAGAACATGTCCAAAAATCCCCACCAAAGACACAAAAATCAATGTCTAATGTGAACTAAAGCTCCAAAAAGCACCCACACTTCCTTCAAACATCCTACAAGACTGATCGACTGATTAGAACTTCTGGGATTGTGGAGAGATGGAATGTTACAGGCTCGGGGCCAAATTATCTTGGGCTATCCTTAGCCCTCTTTATAGCCCATCAGTGCCCACTTCTGTACTTGACCTAACATTCTGTGACTATATCAGGTGAAACCTTCTGGAATGTACTGACAGATCACTATCTTCCCCCAACCCAGAGACTAAGAATGTCATCAGATAGCATCTGAAGTCCCTCCAGAGACCTCCCTGCTGTGTTGTGACCTGAGGCTTCCACCGATGTATCCAAATTGTGTCTTGATATTGATTACTATAAAAACTTCATGAAATTGTTACCATGTTGGAACATGGAATTTGGGGGAACCTACATCTGTGTTCCTGGGCCATGATCACTTATATTTGGCTCCAGGGTAAACTATCTCTTATGCCCTTTGAGGTGAGACCTGTGTCTTTTTCCATTAACGGGAAACTCCCCGAATCCTCATCCATCATTCATCTCCACCCTGCTTAGGAGTCTAAGTCTGTCTATGCAAGGGAGGATGAGCACAGCAGTTAGTTCTGGCTAGAGCTTTAGCCCTCATTTGTGAGCGGACTTCTGACTGCATGGCTGGAAGTTTCCTTTGGTCATATTCCAAGAGCTACCCATGCCCTGACTTCTGCCTTCTTCCTTTTCTAAGACACTGGATGCTAATTAAGGGAATCACCTCACTTCCTCAGAGACTAGGGAGGATAGAGGAAGAACTTAACTCATGGAAGAGAACCATCGCTGCTTTGATAGCTCTGGCTAACTGAACTATATCATGATCCATAGGAAAAATTCCTTCTTTACTTATTGGGGAAGCTTGATCGTCCCCTCGAAGTTGACAAGAAGCAAGTCTCCTTTCCAGGCTCATTTCAGACATCACTAATTAATTGTAATTTTTCATTGAACCTTGAGGAGGGCTGCATCCAGCTGGCATGATCAACCTATTGGAGTTTACATCTGTCACTCCTGGATCAGTGATGCCTCTGTCACCCATGTAGGCGAGCAGGGGTGGGTGGGCAGGGAACGCTGGTTTCTTAGCTACCCACAGCTAATGAGGCATGGAAATTGGGGAAGGAGGGGAAACAGAAAGTTGTTTCCATAGCTGTCATTTGGATTTAGCTTTAAGTGCAAAAACCTTGCCTGGTTTACTCTGGGCAGGAAAGTGACATTTCTGTATTCCTTTACTGAGCAGGAAAAAGATCAAGAAACCTACCATACACCAAAGTAAAGGTAGACATGCTCCTTTCAGGGGACAAAGTCATGCATGATGGTGACTCAGGCTGAGAGCGGGTCTTGGTGGTGGAGGAGGAATGTCAGGCTGAGTCAGGGCCCAGGCAGGCCTAGCTGGGGGTAACAGGTCCTTGGCGGCCCAGGGTGATCTTCAGAACAACACATATTCTCCATGTCTGCCGCCGCTGGAATGTCCTGGCAGAACTGCCTGTCCAAATCCATTCAAAATTGATTTTTGTGTCTTTGGTGGGGATTTTTGGACATGATCCCCATGGCCCCCTGAATCAATTAGACATTCTCGTCTCCCTTGCTTAGCCCACTTGTCTGTCTGTGAGCATCTACACCATGTATTTCTTTCGAGCCAGTTCAAATGATCCCAATCTGCAGGAAGAGTTGAGGTGGGTCTGCACCACAGCCTAGGCCTGATGCATTTGTTGAGCTGCAGTGTCTCTGCAGGGTTGAAACAGCCCAATGTGGAAATACTGGGGCCCCTGCCAGCATCTCCCCACGTTTGCTTGGTGCCAGGAAACAGGTAAGAATGTCTCGACCACAGCAGAGAAAAAGATGGAATAAGTCAGAAAAGGAATGCCGAGGCTATGCTGGACATATCCTTGTTGGATTTATTTTTATTTTTATTTTTGTGTGATGGGGTTTTCTGATAGCCCAAGTTAGCCTGAAATTTGCTATGTTGCCCAGGCTGGGCTTAAATTCAAGATTCTCTCTACCTCAACTTCAAGTTCTGGGATTATAAATGCAAATCACCATGATTCTCTTGTAGAATATTTATAAGCCCACTTCCTCCATTCTAAGTGCCTTCCTATAGGATGGTGACCTGCGAGGTTGTCCCAGGAGAAGACTGAATCCAACCTTTCAGGCAGAAAGAAGAGATGAGTGAGTACTGGTCTAAGCAAAGTTAGCTGAAGTTGTAGGAAAGGTTGCACTGGGCAGCTACAGAATGCTAGGATTTCTCAGGGAAGTGGAAACAGAATCTTCTCAGCAGGGTCTACTGTTGTGTTAGCTTTCCCTGGGGAGACACTCATAAAGGATGACAGATTTCACCAGTCAAACGTGGTGAATCAATGAGTTGATTGGGGTTCCTTAGAGAGCACAGGTGAGGGTTACTTACAGGAGCATGGATGACTCAAGGGCACTGGCCTCACCAGAAAGCCCACCCAGCATGAGCAATGGCTCAGGAATGCTTCACCTCTGGAGTTTCCTGCATGGCTAGCAACTGTTACCTTCTTCTAGATCCTTGGGGAGGGGCCTTGTGAACCTTGTAAGTTTCAGGAGCTTCCTGAGACTTGAAAATTGTTTACTTCCTGATTCTTATAAGCTTCCTCCTCCCTCCAAGAGGGAAAGTTTCAGTATGGAGGAATTTGCTATAGGTAGGTCTACAAACTAGGTTTAGGAGAGAGAGAGAGAGAGAGAGAGAGAGAGAGAGAGAGAGAGAGAGAGAGAGAGAGAGAGAGAGAGAGAGAGAGAACCAGTAGAGAGTCCTCTGGCATCTAGCCCAGTCTTAGCTGTGCTTTGGAATCAACTGCTGAGCTTTAAGAGATGCCCAGCTGGGTGCTCTGCAGAGATTCTGATGGGACTGAGGCTGGGTCCAAGGAGGAACCCTACAGGGCTGGGCTCTGGGGCTCATCTGCTTGGATTGATGACTGGGGTAGGGTGGAGTGCAGCTCCTATGAGTCAGGTGGGGCATACTGACCTTTGCTTTCTCTGCTGGGGTGGGAGGAAGACGTAGCCTCTGTGTTGTGCTTGCATGGACCCATAAGACACTTTTGCAGTTCAATGAAGCACCACCTTCTACTTCTGTAAAATCCAGAGGGCTTTTCTCCTTCTGCCCTTCCCTCCGCTTATCCTTTCCTTCTCTCCTTCCTCTCCCCTCACCTCTATCCACAAGTATTTATTTATTTATTTTAATTTTTTTTATTTATTCATTTTCAAGCAGAGAGAGAGAGAGAGAGAGAGAGAGAGAGAGAGAGAGAGAGAGAGAGAGAGAGCAAGAGCACACCAGGGCCACCACCTTGTGGGTCTGGCTTATGTGGGTCCTGGGGAATTGAACCCAGGGCCTTAGGCACTGGAGGCAAGTGCCTTAACCGCTGAGCCATCTCTCCAGCCCACACAAGTATTTATTGAGTACATGTACTGTGCTTGAAGTCCAGCAAGGAACAGGGATTCTTGATCTCAAGGATCTGATATTCTTGAACTAGGTCCTAACCATGAAGCCAGCATGTGTAGTGCTGGAAATATATAAGTTCTGTAGATAAGAATTTTCCAGCAGGTGGTACCTTGCTGCTCTGTCTTATGACAAAGAACAATATGAATATTTTAAGGTCATGCTAACATGTTGTGTGTGCTCTGTAGATCACAAAGGACCGCCAATAACTCAGAGTTCATATAAGGTAATAAGTATTGATATTGAGTCAGTATACCCCATTGGATATTTCACTTGATAGAGAAGCTAGGGTTGATGGCTGACCCAGCAGCACTGGGGTTTGATTTTTGCTTTTTGTATGAACAGAATATTTTCTGTTAAACTTGGGGCTGCTTATATGTTGGCATCTCTCTCTATATTATTTTGTCTTAATCCTCATTCTCATCCAATGAGATAGATGCTATTAGTGCAGAGCTCATAGATGGTTAAAAATAACAAATATGTCAGGGGCCACAGTACTGGTACGTAGTAAGACTAAAAATCCAGGCTGTGTGACTTCATGATTCCAGTTCTTACCAGGAATTTGGCAGATTAGCATTCTCTCACTGGCTAGCTCTGCAGATCATATCAGCTGTTGTGTGAAAGCAACAACACACAGGAACTGCCCAATCATTGGCTGATGATTTTTCAACCAGATGTTTATGACTTTAGCTAACCTTTTCCTAAATTATGACATTAAACTACTCCAGGGGCTCAGATGGGACACAGTGTCCGACCGTGCTTCCTGACATTCCTGATCACACTCATAACCTGTAAATATTTACAGAGTGCCATAATAGGATGTACACTTCGCACCTGACCTTGACTCCTGATGCATTCATCATCCTGCATCTGCTCCCAGAAGGGTGAGAACTTGATGTCCTCGCACAACTCGTTGCCATTCTTATTGTGCTGTTGCTCAGATCTTCTGGGAAATGAATGATAGTAGGATTATTATCATGTAGCATGTTTACATCTTCAAACAAGCTCCTTGCATTGATCCATAAGTTATTTTTTGTAGTGCTGGGATTGGACCCAGGGCTTTGAGCAGCATGCTCAACAAATGCTTTTCTATTGAGCTACATCTCCAGTCTTGTGTTTATTTATGTTTTAGCCTTCATTGTCAGTCTCTATCTTACTTCCCTTCTCTGTGGCCTTTGAGACGGCTGGGAATGCCTCCTGTCCCCTTGCTTTATAGGAGAATACCACCCTTTCCTTGTTCACTTGCCCTTGGAATTATTCTGTTTGGTTCTTTATGCAACACCTTTCAATGATACAGGTACTACCTTTGAGGCTTATCACCAATCATTTATCTAACAAATATGTCAGGAACAGCCACTATGTGCCAGGCACTGGAACATCCTAGAAACAGCACAAAACAGACCAAAGGTGCCTACTGGTGTGGTTTGATTGTAAAACGGTTCCCAATTGTTCTCGAGCTGGTAGCACTATTTAGGAGGGTGAAAAAAACCAGTGCGTTATGGGGGTGGGCTTGAGGTCTTATAGCAGAGCCCCACTTCCTGCTCATCCTCTGCTTTCAGACTATGGATGCCATGAGATCAGCCGGCTTCCCTCTCCTCTGCCATGCCTTCACCACCATGAAGGAAAGTATGTGTGTGTGGGGGGGTGTCCCAGGGTCTCTTGCTGTTGCAAATAAATTTCAGATCCATGTGCCACTTTTGGTGTCTGGCTTTATGGGGGAATTGGGGAATTGTACCCAGGCTAGCAGGCTTTGCAAGCAAATACCTTTAACTGCTGAGCCACCTCTCCAGATTTTTGTTTAGTTTAGTTTGATTCAAGACAGAGTGTCACTCTAGCCCAAGCTGACCTGGAACTCACTCTGTAGGTCCAAGCTGGCCTTGAGCTTATGGTGGTCTGACTATCTCAGCCTCATGAGTGTTGGAATTGACTGCGTGTGTCCTCACATCAGGCATAAACCCTTTTCTTTCCTAAGCTGCTTTTTGTCAGACATTTGGTCCCAGCAGCAAGTAAGGGATACACCATCCTTGTGGAACTCACATTCTGAAGGGAAAGAGACAGATAATGAACATTGGTCCATAATATGTATCAGTGTGGTAGCAGAGAGCAGAACAGGCTGAGGGGCATGGCCAGGAAAGTTCTGGCTGAGCAGATACCTCTGCGGAGACCTGAGGGGCCACGCTATGCAGATCTCTGGGGGAAGAGCAAGAGAATGAGAAGTGCAAAGGCCCTGCAGAGGAGGAGTTGAAATTCTCAAAGGGAGGCTGATGTGGAGTGTGTGATGGGCAGGTGACACAAGAGGCCAGAGGGCTCTTGGCCTTCTGAGCTCCGACACTGGCTGACACTGGTATCAGGTCTTGGTGGCTTGATGTATCAGATACTTTCTTCTTGCTTAGATAAGCTATTGGACCAGGAATAGCTTAGGGCTTTCGGTTCTAGATAGTAGAGTCTGTCATGTTAGGGAAAGCAGGGCAGGATCATGAAACTGGTTCTCATCATTACAGCAGCAGGAAGAAAGGAAAGAGAGAGAGAGAGAGAGAGAGAGAGAGAGAGAGAGAGAGAGAGAGAGAGAGAGAGAGAGAGAGAGAACTCCAAAAGAATCATGTCCTACTTGACCAATCTCATCCCCTCTCTGTCCTTCTAGAGCCCTAGGCAATGGTGGTTTTATTGTCTCTGAAGTTTTGCTTATTGTTGACATTTCACAAATATGGCATCAGATAGGAGTCATATTTGGTGAATGAAGTGAAATTTCACTGAACACAGTGCATTCACGATTGATTCATATTGAAGCATATGTTAGGATGTTCTTCCTATGGTGTAATAATATTCCTTTGGAGAAATGTGCCACATGTTATTTATTCCTTCATTAATTGAGGGACATTTGGGTTGTTTCTACCTTTGGTTACTATGAATACATTCTTGGAGTTCAACTATACTACGGACTTTTCTAGATTTGGGAAACCCATCTAAGCTTTGGTACTTCTGAAGTTTATCAAATTACAGAACATTAGAGAAAAGATTTATTAAATAAAGTTCACAAGTTATCCATTTTAATCTCTCTAGGAGGCTAATGGAATTTATTATTGTTCCTATTTCTAGCTGTGAAAATGAACCCCTGGTATCTTAGCCAAAGGTACCCCCCACCTAGCATGAATAGACGAGATTTCAACCCATATCCTGTGATTCTAAGATTCAGCCTTTGTATTCTATAGCTTGTAGGTGCCTCTATCATCATGAGTTGATATTAAACCCACCACATTTCTGAAAGTAAAATGCTGATATCAAAGAAATAGTTAAGGGCCTAGCACTCACCTGATGTCATCTCATTGAAATGGGGGAAATGGGTGGCTCTGGGATCCTGGCCTTGGAATGAGAAATCTCAAGTTGATGCACATGAGTATTGTTAGTACGCCATTGTGTCTGCTTTTCCTTTCTGTGGGGGTCGGGACAGCTCTTTGTTCCCGTGGCATTGCAGTCTGGGAGCTGGCATTTGTGGCCCATGGCATGCTGGGATAGTCAATATCTCAGCAGACCGAGGGGCTTGAAATCACCAGCCAGCCTGGATTTCCTAGTGAGATCAGGAAGGCAGAGATTGTAGGGAAGACAGAACTGTTGCTCTATACAATCCTTCTCTGGAACCCAACATAGGTTTGCTCAAATGGGATCTGGGCTGAAATGATGCAGTTCCGTTTGAAAGAATGCTTCTGGACAGGAGGTCCTTTATTTCAGCCCACAACCCTCCTTTTTTTAGTACAAAGAAACTGATACCCCGTGCTGGCTTCTGTAAAGCTCCCAGCTCAGCTGGGCATGACCAGGGTTGGAAAGAGAATGCAGTAGTGGGCTTTCCTTCCTCACCCTGGACCCAGTCACCTTTATAGCCAGGAGAGAACAACAGGGCAGATGTGGTGGATGGGCCAGTGATGCACTCTTGGTTAGTGAGATGGCTTTGCAGAGAGGGTTCAGCAGCCTTCAGGTGCTCTGCAAACATGCCCTGGGCCTTTCCTGCACTGAGATCCTTTGTGGGGAAACACAGGGATGCTAACTGTTAATTTAAGTGAGGGAAGAGGGTTACCTAGGGTTTGGGAACCCAGTTCAGATAAGGCCCTCTCATCTTTAGTTATCTTTTAAAAATATTTTATTTATTTATTTGTAAGCAGAGAGAGAGAGAGAGAGAGAGAAAGAAACAAAGAGAGAAGAGAGAGAGAAGAGAGAGACAGAGAGAAGAGAGACAGAGAGAATGGGTGCACCAGGACCTCCAGCTGCTGCAAATGAACTCCAGATGCGTGAACCACTTTGTGCATCTGGCTTTATGTGGGTACTGGGGAATCAAACCCAGGTCATTAGGCTTTGCAGGCAAGCACCTTAACTGCTGAGCCAGCTCTCCATGCCTCTACTTCTTTTTTAAATTTGTGTGTGTGTGTGTGTGTGTGTGTGTGTGTGTACGTGTCTGTTCGTCTTGGTCAGAGCATCACGTGCATGACATTATACAGGAGCCCTGGTCACATGGTTTCTGCAGTCTTCGATGGCTCCTTTCCTGGCTGAATGCTAAGCTGAGAAAGGAAGGGACCACGTCCTATTCACTCTGTTACCTAGTGTGGATCAGCACAGGACTGAGTCTTCTTTCCTTATCTAGTAAAAGAGAACAGAACAAACAAGAGACAGGGAAAAAAAGAAGAAAAGGAGATAGACAAGATGAAAGGAAAAAAAATGTAACCTATATTCTACAGGGATAGAGCTGTTCAGAGGAGAAAACCTCCATCTGTGGGAAGTGCTCTCTATAAGGACAGAATGGGGATAGTGTCTAGATAGTCAAAGGAGGTTTATTAGATACGGGCTGGAGAGTCCAACAATGGCTCTCTGGTCTGCAGGCTGGAGAGACTGAGAACATGGAGCTGCTCAGCCCAGGAGGCTGGATGCCTCAGTTGTCAATCTGGGAAGATTCCTGGAGAGCTGCTGGCCTTCAGTCCATAGTGGAAGGCTGAATGAAGTAGCTGGATTCTGATGTCCACAAGGGGCAGTAACATGATAGATATGCTCACCATCAAGGGCAAGGGCAGCCAGGCCACAAAAGGCTGCTTCTTGTTTCTTCCTGGATCCCCTGTAGATATAGGAAGAACTGCTCACTGGGGAAGGTCTTCATCCCTGTTAACCCTTGCTGTCTAAGAGGCATTGCTCTTACTTGACTCCTGATCTGATCTGTATTAGAGCCTGGGATCTTGTATACATAGGTAGCATCCCCAGATCATCTCAAACATCTCAGCAAGGTTATCATTGTCATTATTACTTTAAATTTTGCAGTTGGACAACTAAGATGGGTTGACTGACTCAAGGTTATACAAATCACAGGTGTCAGAACTGGGTTAGAAACCTGTTCTTTCCTGCTTTGTGATCTTCTGCAGTGTGACCTTCCGAGAAGGGCCCAGGAGGGAGGAAGACCTTGAAAGAGGCTTCTGTATTAGCTCAGGCCTGGATGCTTCTCCTCTTTAAGGAGCTGTGTTAATTTTACCAGTGCCTGTTCTTGGCTCCTCTGCACAGCAATGGTTTAGGCTACATGTTGGGAAAATGTGCTAATTGCAGGCTCTAATGTTCTCCCATCTTAAAAATAAATACTTAGCATTTTAGGATTTGGCAAGAGAAAGGGATCTGAAGGAGGGGGAAGGAGTTGGCAGCCAGCAGGGAGAGGCTGGAGGCAGTGGAAGCAGAATGCTGAGGGGTGGAAAAAAAAGAAGGGTTTGGAAGAGCTGGGGCGTGGGGTCCCTGTGGTGAGAAGGCATGTATGGGGTGTGTTGAGGTGGGGGGCTGTGTAGCAAGGAACAGAGAAGGGGTGATTGGTTGGCTGCTCACCAAACCCAGCTCCTTATCTTCCTGAGTGTGAGAAAGCCAGGTATGTAGTGCGCACCTGTAACCCCAGCACTTGGCAGGTGGAATCAGTAGGCTCATGAGTTCATGGATTGTCAAATTCTTTCTTGTAGAAGGAAAAAGCATCAAATGGTGTCTTTCCAGAACCTGTATCTCCCCTTCCTTCCTGCTGGCATCAGCCCCTCCCCCTGCACTTGCTCAAGTGCATACCCCTCCCACTAAATAGACCCCAGGCCCCTGGGGACAGAACAGATCTGGGCTCTGGCTCCATAGAGCAGACATTGGAGTCCCAGGAGACCAGAGCTAGATGGGACCTTAAAGAACAACTTCTTCAGTAGAATCATGGAAGCTGAAGCCCAGGGGTAGGAGTAAAAGGACTCATGTCACTTAGCTACTTGGTGGCAGCTCTCAAAGCCAAATCTGAATCTTTTGATTTTGAACCGCTTTCTTTCAGCCTTCTTCCCCTTCTGCTCCTTAACTCTGCCTTTCCCTTCCTTCTTTCCTTTTTTTTTAAATTTTATTTATTCATTTTCAAGCAGAGAGATGAGAGAGAAAGAGAGAGAAAGAGAGAGAGAGAGAGAGAGAGAGAGAGAGAGAGAGAGAGAGAACACCAGAGCCACCACCTTGTGGGCCTGGCTTATGTGGGTCCTGGGGAATTGAACCCGGGGCCTTAGGCACTGGAGGCAAGTGCCTTAACCACTGAGCCATCTCTCCAGCCCCTTCTTTCCTTTTTGAACATTTTATTTTTATTATTTGTTTATATAAACAGAGAGAGAGAGAGAGAGACAGAAAGAGACGGCAAGAAAAAGAATGGGCACACCAGAGCCTCCAGCCACTCAGCATCAGTTTTACTAGGGCACCGGGGAATCAAACCCAGTCGTTAGGATTTGCAGGCAAACACCTTAACTGCTGAGTCATCTCTCCAGCCCTTAAAATTATTTTTTTTTAAACTAGCACATAAAGTAATGGATTGCATTATGACATTTTCATTGTTCTAACTCACCCCCTCCTCTGGGACCCCATGTCCCAGTCCCTCTTTGGGCTGGTTTCTTTCATTTCCCCAGTGAGATCTTGGATGCAGAGGTAGGATCCTAAGAGTTCTGTCTAATGTCTCAGGCAGGTTATTATTGCCATTATTACTTTAAAATTTTTGCAATTGTGAAACTGAGAATAAGATGGTTGCCTGACCATCTCAGGGTTGCACAAATGATAGGTCTCAGAACTGGGTTAGAAACCTGCTCTTCTGCAATTCTCTGGGGAGGTTGTATGGCACAGTGGTTACAACCAGAGCCTCGGGAGTCTGAGACCTGGGCTGCAACCTGTGACCTTGGAGGTGTCTTGAGTGCTCTGGCCTTCATTACCTCATCTGTAAATCACATCACAGCCTGATTGGTTGGGCTGTCAGAGATCAGTAGAGACAAAGCAGAGGAATTCTGAGGACTATCCCTAGCACACAGTAAATTCAAGAAAAAGGCTCCAGATCCCCAGGAGAGTCTGGGTGAGGACAGCAGCCAGGCCCACAGCTCCGGAGGCAGAAGTTTCCCTCAGGATGCAAGGATGCCTGACCTGCATGGTAATTGTGGAGCCTTGGTGACATATTTGGACATCAAAAGAAGCTGGATTGGGGGGTTTGGGGAGGTCAGGTGAGTCCTTAATCAGCCATGTGTTTCTTGTAGCTAGAACCCCTGCCCCCAGTAATGCCTGGACCAAAGTGAGGATGAATGAATGGGTACCACTGCAGGTTACAAGGAGTCCTGGGGCAGTGTGTCTCTGGCAGGGACAGGGTCTCAGGCCTGGAATGGATGCAGCATTCCTTCACAACAGGGAGACTCCTCCACAACTTCCTCTCATTATACAGCCCCGTGTGTGAAGCATACCTCGCACACAACTCTCCTAGGAGCTGATCACTTGTGTTTATTGGCCAGCCTTTGTTTTCCCCTTCTAAGACAGGAAGCTCATTAGCAGCAAGCAAGAACAATCAACCTTTAGCCCCGAGTTTAAAGTGTCCCTTGAGAAATGTGGATTATTTTTTTAAGGGGGACATGGCCAGGGTGTAGCCAAGTCAGAGTTGACAAGCTGCCCAATCAGGACCTAGGCAGGTCACATTCCAGAGATTGTGAGGGTCCCCTGAGAGGGACGCCTTCCCTCTGTGATCCTATCTCACAGCTAGAAATATTAGAAAAAGCTGGGACAAAGCTTCGTGCTGTAGTTAGTGACAATGCCTCTGGAGGATGGGGATCGTAGCCACTTATTAATCATATGGCCTTGGGCAAATTTCTTAACCCCAGAGTCCTTGTTTTTTTTTTTTTTTTTAAAGAACCTTTTTATTGACAACATCCATACATATAAACAACATCCATAATCACAGTCCCCTCCCACCGCCTTCCCTTCTCCCCCTCCTACACCCCCCAACACTAAGCCCCTTCTTTCCAGCTAGTGCCTCCCGTATTTTTTATTGACGATTTTTTTGTATGTGCAAAATGTATTTTGATCATAGTTGCCTTTCCCCCCCCCACTCCTTCCTTTCCCCTTCTTCCCTCAAACTAGTGTGGCTCTTGTTTTTTTTTTGAAATGATTATGGATTTTAGTGTATGACCCTATCAGGTATTGGTCACATTCACATTAGTTTATACTTTACCTCCTCTTTCCCCTGCTCCCAATCCAATGAGGGCCCTCCTCAGTGGGGTTATTGGTGACCCTGGGAGGTCCTGAATGCATCAATCAGTTTGTGTGTGGGGAGGTGGGACAGTGCCATAGGACACTCCTTCCCACCCCGTGGCTCTCACAATCTTCCCTCCTGTCTTCTGCAATGCAATGTTCCATGAGCCCTGGTGAGTATAAAACTACTTTAGTGGTAAACTCTCTTCAATCTCTGAATTTCTACTTTGAGGCATTTTGAATGCCCTCAGTATCTATGGCCATCTCCCTGAACTGGTTGTCAGGCTAGCAGTGAGAGCAGCACTCATGTTTAGAACATCACTTTCTCTTAATGTCTTGCAGGCCCTGGTCACTGTGATGGAGGTGGGTCCTCTTGTGCTTAGGCAGTTGGCTATTTTTTCTTATGTTGATGGATCTTGATTCTCCCTGGTTTTCATTGCTTTATGTAAAACATAGTGGATTCCCCAACCAGAGGTGAGAGCAACATGGATTAAAGGGGATAAGCCTAGTCATTTAAAGAGACTTTTGGATGGGTGTAACCACTCTTCTTGGCCAAAGCTTTCTGGAGTCTATGGCCTTCCCATCCATAGGTTCTCAGTACCAGGTATGAGTTCTCACTGAATGGGCATCATATCCAATCAGAGAGCCATTGATTACTCACCTAGGCTGTGTGTCAGTACTGCACAGGTGTGTACATCTTGTCTGGCTGGTTGATTTCATAGCTTGCAGGGTCCCCTGCTTGTTCACACTATTGGTAGTCATGACTCTATCCCTCAGCAATTTGTAAAGCACTTTCCAGAACTATGGGAACAACTAGAATGAATCTAGGAGAAAGGGAAAATAGGGAGGGAGGGGAGGAGGGGCTAACCAACAAGCAAGTAGAGGGACAGAATATAGGGGATGGAAGGGTCTAGGGGCTGATGGGGGAAGGGAAGGTGGGGGAGGGGATATACACAAAACGAATGACAGAATGATTCAGTACTATAGAAATCTTCCTCTGGGACAGCAAACTAGAAGATGTACCCTTTAGTAAGACTGGGTGAGGAGATTGCCCAGACATAAGGGTATATATGGACATATATATATATATATATACATGGGTATACAGATATATGTATATATATATATATATATATATATATATATATATAGAGAGAGAGAGAGAGAGAGAGAGAGGCTATATACCCTCTCTAGAGGGTAGAGAGGTTAACCTTAAAACTTCGGGCACTGGCTGGTAAATCCCCGTGCCAGAACTGGGTTATCCCCCCTTCACCTCATACACAGTGAGCTGTTGGTCAGGGAGATCTATGAGGTCCCCAAAAACTATGCAGGCCATTGTCAAAGCACTTGGTTACCAGCCAGATCTAAGTGATAAGACCCTATTGCTGAAGACACCACAGGTCTCAGACAAAGGACGTTGAGAGATCATGCCAGAACTTTTCGAAGGAAGCCAACTGGCTAGTCCTCATTAGTGCTAGAAGGTTCCTCATCTTAAATGCAGGGACAGATGGTAGAAAATCTCTGCTTCATAGCATGATGGTGAATTGTAAGGGAAATAATGTACATGATTGCTACCTGCTACTATTGCCATTTTTGAACATTTTAATTTATTTTCAAGCAAAGAGAGAAAGGGAGAGAGAGAGAGAGAGAGAGAGAGAGAGAGAGAGAGAGAGAGAGAGAGAGAGAGAGAGAGAGAGAGAGAACATGATAGGTGTACCAGGGCCTCTGGTCACTGCAAAGGAACTCCAAATGTATGTGTCACTTTGTGTATCTGGTTTATGTGGGTACTGGGGAATCAAACCTTAGGCTTTGCAGGCAAGCGCCTTGACCACTTAGCCATTTCTCTAGCCCAATGTCGCTATTTTTGTATATTGTGTGTGGGTGCATGTGTGTGTTGTATGTGTGTGTGAGGGTGCATGTGTGTGTGCAGGCACACATGCACATGTGTGTGAATGGGTGTGGTCTTCAGAGGACAACTTTGGGTGTCATTCTGTAATGGGGAGAGCTGGGGGTTAGAATTTAGATAATGCCCAGCAAAAATTCCAATGCACCCCAAAGTTTAAGGAATACCTGAGTTCTTGTCTACAAAGTTAAAGAATTAAAATCATAGACAACAAGATAGTAAGGTATATTGGGACACTTGATTATTTAAGGGAACATGGGGAGTTACAGAGTTCTCTAGCCACCAGTGTGGGGAGAAAAACATGGAGAGTTTAACAAAACTTATGCTGTTCAGCTAAACAAGCAGAAAGGGGAAAGATCATGAGAAGAAAAGATTCATGTGGAAGAGAAATCCAGCCCCTCACCATAGGCTGTGGTGGGGGCTGGGGAGACCTTACCGGTCCCTGGAGAGTCAGAAGTCGGACTGCTAGCCTGCCATGTGGGGGAAGAGAAGGCCAAGACAAAGGTCCTTGGGAATTAAAGTTCCCTCAGGTGAGTCAGAGAGACAGTTGAATGGTTCATACCTGACCAATCAGTTTTAGCCCCTAGGTTGTAGCTCTAGCTAGACACCTCCCACTCAAGGGAAGGGTGTCTCTGGAGCTGCCTGACCCATCACAATCCTCCCTCTTAAGAAATAACCCTAACTGCTGTTAGGGTATTGGGTATGGAATTGTAAAGAAAAAAAAAGCACCAGAAACAAGTACATACATATTTAAGAAAAAGAAAAAAAAAATCACCAGAAAGTCCTCATGCTTGGGAGGCAAGCACTTTACCAGGTGAATTATCTTCCCAACCTGCTACCTGTTATTATTTATAGTAGAATTTGTCCATTCTTTTTTTGCTTTGTATTATAGTTTCTGTGGGAGGAGATGAGTTAATGAACAAATCCTTGACCTTGCTCTTGTGTAAGTCAGCACTCATAGGGACAGAAAAAAAAATACACATTATTATAAAACAGTATGAAAAAACCCCCTGCATGTCCTAGGCTTTGAGAACATGGTGGAGAGACCTGACTCTAGGTGGTGATGGGAATGGCAGGTGTGAAAGTAGGGCCAGTAGTGACCGAGGTCGTGACAACATGAGTGTATTAAAGATGATGATGTTGGTTATAAGGATGGAGGTGATAATGGGGCTTCTGACCGTGTCAACCTCTGTGATGAGGATGTGAAACTGATATGATAGTGATGATGCCGGGCTTGGGATGATCACGATGGTGGTGGGGGGTCATAATGGGAGTGGTGCTGGTGCTGCTGCTCATGGTGGTGATGGGATTGGAGTCAAGGTGTCAACATGGAGGTATAAATGTTTTGAATAAGCACAGAGGCAGACAGAGATGGTATGAATGATGGTGACAGTGCCATGATGGTCGAGGGAGCAAGGTAAAGATCTGATAGTGACAGTGGTGGCTGGCCATGAGGACAGCGGTAGTGATGGTAGTGTTGCCAATGACCATGTGGTAGTGGTAGTGGTGGTGGTCATGGTGGATGGGCTCTGGGAGGGTTGATTTTCACTGTCAACTTGTCTGGGTGTGTCTTCAAGAGACTTTCCAGAGAAGTTTGACAGAGGAGGGAAAACCTGCCTTGAATGCAGAAGCACCATCCCCTGGGCTGAGGTCCAGGGCTGATGCACATAGAAAAAAGAAAAAAAGCAAGCTGAGCACCCAGATTCATCTCTTTCTGCCTCCTGACTGTAGACACAATGTGACCAACTGCCTCAAGCTCCCTCCACCATCCCTTCTCTGTCTTAATGGACTGTATACACCCTTCCAACTATGAGCCAAAATAAATCTCTCCTTCCTTCTGTTACTTTGGTCAGGTGATTTGTACAGGAATGAGAAAAATACTAATGCAGACCTTTTGGGAAGGACTTCCTACTGGACAGAACATTTGAGCTGAATCGTAAAGGATGAGCTTCATCTATGCTTCAGATGTTCTCAGGCTGGGGCTACAGTAATGACTCCAGATAGGTACAATCACTGCCTCAGTCATCTGGATGAAGGGCAGGGACCAGGGAATGATGAAGGGCAATCACTGTAAGATATGATGAGCAATCTGGAGTATGTGTAGAGCCCTGTGGGAGTAGAGAAGAGGGCCGCCTAGCTGACTTCATGATGTGGTTGGCATCTTAGAAAACTTCCTCAAGGACAGAGAACAGATGAGGATTTCATATAGAAAAAGCCACAGACCAATGTCCAGAGACGAGTGTAAGAGAAGGGAGGGGGATAAATAAGTGATTTTTCAAGTGGATGCAGGTGAGGAGTGGATGAGGAGAACAACAGAATTAATTAGGTTAGGTTGAATTTGAGGGACCCTGGAGACATATGGGGGCTGCATACAGGGCATTCAAATACAGAGTTCTGGCACTCAAGTTTGTGCTATTTAGGTTCCAGTGTAGGACTCTGTATTAGCGACTTGTTCATCACCCGACATAACAGCTTTAAGGAAGAAATGTTGATATTGATTCATGGTTTAAGATGGTTACGTTCATAGTTGCTTGACCCCATGTGCCTGTGAAAATGTGGCACAAAAGAGCTTCTCAAATCATGGTGACAGGAATCCCCTGTTGGGCCCCAGCCTGACTGAGCAACCTTAAGCTAAGTTTTAGAATACGCTTTGTTCCTGCTTCCTGAGTTCTATGTTGCTGGTACACTTTGTTAGGTTTCACTTTATTGGTGATGTAACCAACTACCCTGCTGATTGCCTGTAAAACAATGCGCCCTAGGGAGGCATACTTTGCTCTGCTGTACTCTGCTGATTGGCTCCCCCCAAAAAGTTTGAATCTTATTGCTTAAGAGGAATAGGCAGGACAATGCAGCCTTGGGTTATAAAAGGGTTTTGGGTGCTGGAGTAAAATGAGATTTGCCCAAGTTTTCTCCCGGTCATGTGTGATTGTCTGACTTTATGCCTCACCTCTCCCCAATGGAGCCCTTTCTCTTGCTGGCCGGTGAGACTTGGGCTACCCGCAGGGGGCCAGGGGGCCACGACCTCCTCAACAAACCCCCAGTGATCCACTTCTCCCAGATAGGACCTGCCTACTAAAGTTTCCAGAAACCATCCCCCAAATCAGCTGTTGACCAAACATTGAACACATGACCCTGTGTGTGTGTGGGGGGGGGAAGATTTCATATCCAAACCATGACAAATTCCCCGAAGCAGAGATATTTGGGTGTTTCTGTGCATAGAAGGACTGAATGAAAATTGGCAACTGGTCTCTAGGGAAAGCTTGTTGATTTATGGCTTACAAGCAGTGTTAACAGGGGTCCATGTTTAATGAGAATGTATGGGGCTATGGCGGGCTCATTGAAATGTCATTCTGAGTAGCACTGAAACCAGGCTAGACATTCTGACTGGGGAAAAGGATAAGTTTCTAGAAGAATCTCTTCTTACATCTTCTCATCTCTCATCTCTAGAGCAAGTCTCAACTTCCCACAGGACAACACCCGCATCACTACGGGACCAAAGTCAGGCTCTTCACCTTTTAGCTGCAAGAGCAAAATGACTCCTTCAAACTGGTTCTTCCCAGCAGGGTGCTTTCCCCCCCCACAAGCTTCATCCTCTGTCTATTGGTGTTCCTCCCATGTAAACTCCAGGACTACACCTGCTGGTCAGTGCTCAGGAAGTGCCAGCGATGCTAGGGCTGCAGAGGGCCATGAAGACTCTGTGTGAGTGTGTTCCTGGGCAGAAGTGTGAGGAGGGCACCTACAATAGTTTCTGCCCCCCACACAGCCTTTGACAGCACAGACCATCATTGGTCCTGGAAGAAGTCAGTCCTGCGATGTCTGGCAGTGGAAAATGGAGCTACATGGAGCCCCCAAGAGGGACCTACTATAGTCACTGCCTGTGGGATCTTGCAGCAAGTGCAGTTCCTGGAGTGACAAGGGCCTCAAAGGAGGTGGCCATCTATCTGGGGGAGCAGAGAGAGGCCCTAAAGACTGTTGACACAATACACACTTTGGCATCCCATTCCACTTCATCTTAGCTGGATGCCTTTCAATATCCATGTGTGTGGTGGCTCTTCTTGTCTGTCAACTTGACCTGGGAGATCCAGGCACACCTCTAGGTGTGTCTGTGAGGACATTTCAGAGAGGATTAACTGAAGGGGAGACATCACCAGAATATGGGTGGCATCACCCACGGGCTGTGGGCTTGAAGGATATAAAGAGGGAAAAGGAGAGAGTGAGATGAGCTACCAAATGCCCCTCTCTCTTTCTGGTCCACTGAGACAGGAGCATGTGACCTCTTGCTCCTTTTGTCATAGCCATGAGTTACTCCTGCTACCATGCCTCCCCATCATGCTGGGGCCTGGACCCTCAAACCATGAACCCAGACAAACCCTTTCTCCTTCCTCAAGTTATCTCTCAGCAGGGACAGGAAGACCAAGGTCTTCTAACATCTTTGACCAAAGTGCTGAAAGACCCATAGGGGAACCATTCATTATGGTGTTTCCTTCTAAGTCAAGGGCAGTATTGGGCAGAGCCAAAAAAGGTGGACTTTTCTAAGTGTCACTGACATAAGATGAGAGGGAACTTGTCTCAAAGCATCAGATAAAAGTCTCATTTATTTGTTATTAATTACATCATTATTATTATTTGTTTTTCAAGGAAGGGTCTCGCTCTAACCCAGGCTGACCTGGAATTCACTATGTCATCTCA
This sequence comes from Zapus hudsonius, assembly GCA_004024765.1. Lineage (NCBI taxonomy): Eukaryota > Metazoa > Chordata > Mammalia > Rodentia > Dipodidae > Zapus > Zapus hudsonius. Next base: position 128,207 of record PVHP010000629.1, read on the forward strand.
GGCTGGCCTTGAACTCTCAGTGATCCTCCTACTTCTACCTTCCAAGTACTGGGATTAAAGGTGTGCCATAATTATATTTTAGACCTGGGCTCATGTAGCCTGGGTTGTTGGCTTTAATCTCACTAGCTTGCTAAAGATGACTTTGAATTCCTAATCCTCCTGCCTCTACTTCCTGAGTGCTGGGATTACAAGTGTGATCATTGCCACCAGTCCAGTTTCCAAGCAAAAGTTTTAATTTGAAAGAAAAGGTGTTGAGGAAAAGGAAACATTACCTGTTTTGGGAAACCTAGGGAGCCCCCAGCAGAGAATAGACAGGTACTTTATTGGGTTCCTGGAGATCCTAGTGTGATGGTCATGCATCTCCATAGGGACCTGCCCCTTGAGTGGGAGGTGTCTCTAGCCAGAGCCCAAACCTAGGCACTAAAACTTATTGGTCAGGTATGAACCAATCAGCTGTCTCTCTGACTCACTCTCTGAGGGAACTTTAATTTCCAAGGACCTTTGTCTTAGTGCTCTCTTCCCCACATGGCAGGCTGGAAAATGGACCTCTGACTCCAGGGACCCATAAGGTTTCCCCAGCCCCCACCACAGCCTGTGGTGAGGGGCTGGATTTCTCTTCCACCTGAATCTTTTCTTCTCATGATCTTTCCCCTTTCTGCTTGTTTAGTTGACCAGCATAAGTTCTGTTAAACTCTCCACGTTTTTCTCCCCACATTGGTGGGTGGAGAACTCTGTAACTCCATATGTTCCCTTAAATAATATGATTTTATAAACCTCACAGACCACGTGGTGACTGGGAGGCTTTCCTATCCAATCCCCCCTTCCCTTAACTGATTAATCTAGAATAAATGTGTGATCAAAAGTACATATTTCTGTCCCTGTGTATAATTCTTTTGCATTAGAGGACACGAACTCGGTGGGGAAATGCAGCGGTAAAAACCCAGATATGGCTGTGCCAAAACTTCCCCGTTACATATTTGGAGGTCCGCACCGAGGTCAAAATCATTTTTAATTCCCACATTTATTCTAATTTTAAACTTTGAGAGAATAAAAATCTTCCCTTTCTGATGCTTTCACTAGATAAAACAAGGCTGATCTTTTGGCCCTTGGGCTCCCAGGCGAGGGAGCCCTGAGGCAAAGGGTGTGGAACCCCATCACTGCAAAAAAACTGCAGCCTCTTAGGTATGCTCAGCAGGGAACCTCCTTCATGGGACCTTCATGGGACCATTCAGGCTGCCCCAGGCAGCCCCTGCATGAGACACTAAGGACAAAAATGTCTCACTGCAGGTGGAGTGACCTTAAACATCCAGACACTATCCTCTCCATTCGCTGGTAGGAGTAAGGCAGGGAGCTACCCTGGAACACGAGCCTCTGCAGGCACTGTGGATCAGAACCTCCTGAGCTAACACAGGCTTTAGGCGGATGGCACCCAGCACCCTGGGCTTTATGCTCTGACTCTCCACAGCCAAACTCAAGGCCACATGGCTGCTAGGAAACCCCAGCAGGGTGGAGATCTAAATTCAAAAATGGTGGAGCCACACTTTTATAATTCTTTATTTCAATTTTCACAGCCTTTTGGGAACAGAAAAAAAAAAACCAAAAAAAAAAAAAACCAAAAACTCCACAATGCAAAATGAGGAAAAAAGACAGACAGCCTGAAAGCAGTCAAACCGATTAAAGGGCTTCCCCCCAGGGAATACTAACAGCCTTTTATTTGAAAGATTTTTGCCTTTTTTTACTGGTATGATATTAGGGTTTTTTTTTTTTTTGCCTCTTTTTAGATAATATGGTTTTTGCCCTTTTCCCTAAATATAGACTAATAAAATTATTTTCTCTTCAAACCTGCCGGCAAAAGGTATGTCTTCATACCTCTATACAAGCTCAACTGGTCACTGAGGCCGGCCAGGCTACAGGGGGCAGGACAAAAGACAATGGCCTTCTCTGCCCTGCAGACATGCTCAGATAAATGGGAACTTTTAAGTTCCTGATAAATAAGAAAAAATAGATACAAAAAATGGCTTAAGGTTACTTTGATTTCTAGTCAATTTGTGAAGCTTTTTTTTCTATAAAACATTTATTCAAAGTGAGTTAAGCCTTGTGATACATGTGATATTTTTACAGAGCTGAGGCAGGGGGATGACAGATATGCTTACTGGGCTAATAAAAAATTCCTCCTTCTGGGTTATTCAAAGGCACCTTTCTGATTGTACAATGTTATGATTTTAACTATGATACAGACTTTTGTTTTCTCAGGTTAACCTCGATCAGTTTTGAAAATTCTACCAAGGGTTATTTGTCAGATATATTCAAGGGTTTTAAAGGTAATAAATAATTCTCAGATATGGTAAATGTGTTAAGTATAGCCTGTCTCAGAGATCATTATGTTTTGCCTATCCATCATGAAATTATTAACAGGAGATATCTTATATCCATAGATTATAAAAATCTATAAATATATGTTGATAAGTATTATATGGTTTGTCAATTTTCTTAAAATTATATTCATAGAGGTGTTACAAAGAAATACTTAATTCTTCTAATGCTAGAATATGTTTTCTATTATTAGATAAAAGTTAAGTCAATTTGGTATAATTTCTCTAAATTCTATAAAGGATGAGAGACTAAGTTCTATAGACAAATATGTGTTGGATGCCAGTTTTTCTGGCTCTCATGGACTAAACAATAGAAAAGACGCATATCGATGTGCTCAGCCTGATTCTGTCTCCAAAACAGCTCTTTTGGGGACAGACCCAGAAGCAGACATATTTCCCAACGCTTCCTCATAAACCAGACTGGCCCTCTGGTTAATGACGAATGTAAGGGAAATAATAACACAAGGAGATTTATATCTTCTTTATGGTGCTAAAGTCCATGATTATGTGGGTAAACTGAGTCGAAAAAGAAAGACACAAGGTTTTTTCTCTATTGCTCAATGGTTAGAGACATTGACTACTGTAAATGCTATATATTTTCTGCTTGCTTATAAAAAAAAGAGAAAGGAAAAAATACCCCTAAAAAGTGTCTTACTTATGAGTCTGTTAACAATCAGGCTGTTCAATGGTTAGAGATACTTTTCAATGGTTATACTCATTTGGCATTCTTAGAAAGAAAAGGTTCTACTCCTAAATTTTGGTAAAGGCTCCATTACAAATTTCTATACTATATATAGTAATTGCTAAAGGTATTTGCTTGGTTTCGTTTAACAAGAAAATAAATTTTGGGTTTTTTCAAGAAGACTGGTCATAGCAAGCCTTAAAAAAAGTGACCACCACAGGTCAGCTTTAAGTACTAAATGATTCTCTAGCCTAAGTTTTTTATAAAATAGAATACAACTGTTTTGCTTGTGAAACCATATAAACTGACCACTGATACCACTGGACCTGATCACTCCAGTTATAGTTTTTGGCTCAGTGACTCCTAACTCTAGTCCTAGCTAAATTAACCAACCTATGGGTTAAGGAAAAAGAATATTTAAACAGGTTCAATCATTAGGCTTGCTTAGAATATAGAGCTGTTCTTACGAAAATCAGATGATTGAGTTATTGAAAACACCTGAAATCAATTTTTATTCTCCTTTCTATGGCTACTTCCCTTTTCAATTCATATCTCAACAGTGGCTCTATATAATGGGGTTAAAAGGAAATTGTAAATGCTAGATGTGTTATGATGTGCTCAATAAAATGGAATTTCAGTGGAACTTTAATGAAGGAAAATAAAGAATGGTATTTTTAGAAGGTACTAAGTAAGGATATTATTAAGGAGGGGTTTCTCTCAATTGAGAAAAATATAGGAAGGATTGCAGAGGGACCTTGAAAGGATGACAGAATGTAATGAATAAGTGATAAAGGAAGATGATGAGAAGGATGCAAGAATGAAATGGGCTAATTTCCTTTTATAAGAGATGCTAGTAAGTATTAGGATTTATTTGGTGTGACATTCTTAATCTCAGCACATGGCATTTAACCATGCCTTATATCCCTAGACTTAAAATAATTATAGATTCCCCTTAAAAAAAAAACCACAACAACAGAGCCATAGTTCCAAAGCCACCCTGAAACATGCGAAGATCCGGGGACCTACATACCAGACTCCCACCAAGGGGAGAAATGTAAATGAGGTCCCAAGCCACCTCCCCCAGCTGAGCAATTAGGTGAACTAAGACAAGAGTATGCGTAGCCTCTACACTTATAGTCTAATCAATGCCTCGGGTGCTCTCCTATGCCGTGCTATGAGACCCATACTGGGGAGGTCTGGAGAAGTCAAGCTTGGGGGCTAGCCTCTTAGGAATGGTGTGGCATGGAATTCCTGAAGAGGACCCCCCTTGCTTCAAGAAAACACATAGAGTGCACTGTGTGTCTTCTTAGATTTGGGACTAACTTTAAATTTGGGACCCAGGCTCCTGTACAGAGGACACCCCAAATTTCTAGCCCCAGAATCAGTTTTCAAAAGAGATGACCCCTCTTTTTAACAGAGATGAGAATTATGAATTGGGCATGGTTCTAATTCAAGAATCTCTTGCTTCTTTTTCTCCATGCTGTTTCAGGTGGAACATTCAGCTTCAAATACAGCCCCAAGGTCTCCACTTAAAACAGGGCCATTTTATAACAAACTGCCCATTACCTTCCTTCAATGACTCAAGGAGACAATTTTAAAAAAAACTATGCTAACTTACAAAAATTGTTGGCTAAACCAACCAAGAGCTTAAAATAGCTGCTCTAAGGTCCAACAGGTATTATTACAATTGGAAGTCAAAAGGGAACAAAAGGGAATCAAAATAAAAACTAAGGCAAGGAAGATAAAAAAGGAGGGATAACAGCATCAACATAAAAGTTTGCTTAAAGGAAGGGCCCTTTCAGGAAAGGGGACATCACCAGGGATTACTTCCTTGGTGTATAGAGGTGGACACATTTACAGAAACTGTCCCAAAAGGAATTTTTGCCAGGCCCTTCCAAGATGCTATTCTAGATGCTAAGGGTTAACTATTATGGTTAAGGTTACTCATCAACAGCTCACAAATACTAAATTGTTCATGGGTTAAGAAATATACAAAAAAGGACTCTTAAGGTACTCATCCAAGCTAACTATATTTCTTTGTCAATATATAAGTTATTGGACGAATTGAGTTTTTAAGATAAAGGTTGCTTCCTGGTGTTAATTTTCTATAAAACATAATTTTTTTTTGTTAATAAGGATATTACTATATATCAGGTTAATTAGTGCCTAAAGTTAAGTTAACAACATTGGTTGTCAAATGTTTTCTCTTTCAATAACAGATTTACCAAAAGTTATATTAGAATTCAGCTGTTCTGATTTGACAAGGACCAGACTCTGCCTTATTGTGGGTGATCAGAGTCTCTAAGATTTTATTTTAACAATTGTCTTATGTTGGGTACTTCATCAGTTGCCTTTAAATAAACTAAGTCTTTAAGATATATTCCCTACTCCAGGGGCAACCTCAACTCAGACAATGGTCTACATCTGAGAAAAATTATTTCAGCTTCTACAATTTGAGTTTCCAAACTCTCCTGGATAATTGGATATGTTTTCCAGCATAGATACTGTCTTGCTAGACTTTTCCTGATCTGATGACTTACAGGTTAAATTGATTTATTTGGACTTATTGCTAAAATGCTTTCAAAACTATGTTTTTGTATATTAATAGTCATAAGATATTTTTTTAAAAAATTAAAATGAGCCTACTTTCATACTTCAGTTATGGCCTAAACTGTTCCAAATAAGTAAACTCAAGTTTGGACAAGATAAACTAAAGGTTATGCCATTCTCTAATTAGATATGCCCTATTAGTCAATTTAGATTTCAATCTGGATATATCCATCCTACAAGGTTAATACAAATTCCTAAGTGTGCTAATTTCCTGTATAAAAGCCAAATCCAATTGGAGCCATGAAACTAAATAGGCTAATATTTTGCCCTCTCATGTCACAAGGGCACAGGAGATAAAGGGGACAACCCTGAGGTGTTATTACACTGACCCACTGAGTATCACCTGTTTTTCTGAACAAGGAAGACAAGGAGACCCAGAAACAAACCAGTGTACAATCAAAAAGAGGAGAGTCAAACTGGGACTGACAGTCCTAACAGTTTCCCAACTAAGGGAAAACTAAGGTCAGCACGACCTGGACTCATCCTCACTGACAGCGATAATGCTAAGGAAGCCACAGTGCTTCTCCCAGACCTCAAATCCTCCTTGGAGAGCCATCGGTGACACCCCAAAAGACATACTTGTTTAAATATTGGCTTTATATCAGGTCTTAAACACTCAGAGAGAAATTTATAACCAAGGATATATGATGATAACAACTATCAAAAATGAAAAAAAAAGCCAATAAGGCTCTAAAACAGGTTGGCTCCTACTCTTAATAGTTCTAATCCTATGACTAAATGTCATAAGCTTCCAACCACCTAAATGCTTTCTAACAGCATGGGATCTAAAATAAAATATATACCAGACAACTCCCACTGACACTAAAAGGGTTTTGTAACACCAATCTCTGTCCCTGGGTTGTCCCAGGAATGATTCAAAAATATATTTTAAAATTTCTTTAGATACAGGGAAGACAAGGTAAACACCTTAACATGCTCAACTAATTTACAAGTTTTTAAATGCAGGCAAACTAGAAATGTTTTCCAATATTATCATCATCTAGTCTGTTTTTATTCTATTCATTGGAAAAGATCCTGCTAAGGAAATTCCCCTTAATTCTAAATTCAAATGATGAAAAAAAAAAATCACAGGGCTCTAAAATGCCCTCACAGCTGCCCAAGCTAACACTTGTGCTGTTAATAAGATTAAATGATATATACATATATTTCTCTTCTTAATAACTCTATTAATATATGGCTTTTTTAAAAAAGAAATCTCTTCATCCTGGTTGAGGGGATTTTTCCCATGTGATATAGGTACAGATCAATGGCCAGTTTGTCACTGGGGACATTGCAGCTTTATCTTGGGCTTTTCCCCAGTGATAAGGTGAGGTATGAGGGAGAGGCACATTCCACACATTGTTAACCAAGGGGGAGATGCTGTGGGTACCACTGGAGGCCCTCTGCCTTGCTCCCAGGAGTGACCTTGTTATTGTTTTAGCACAATGTGAACATTGATTCTCATATGCTCTTCATTTATTTATTACATTTTATGCCCAAGACTTTTGGAAGGAGTTCTATTGGGGGA